>PITA01016542.1:0-46236 GCA_004023965.1 Spilogale gracilis
CATCTTAAAATGTGAAAACAAAAGCTTATGCTAATTTAGAACTACCCATCTGTAGCAATTAATCAACTCAAATTTCTAACTTAATCTTTGTTTAGTATCTTACTATTATTTAGCAAAGTATGAAATACAACAATCCAGAAGATTAAGAAGTGGTACTGAATGAGAATTATAGGTATCTGTGGAAACACAGGAATACACACACACACACACACACACACACACACACACACACACACACACACTTATATTGTTATATGTATACCTCTTTCCCATGTTCTCTGAAAAGCCCTAGACTAAGAAAACAGACTGAGGGGCGCCTGGGTGGCTCAGTTGGTTAAGCAACTGCCTTTGGCTCAGGTCGTGATCCTGGAGACCTGGGATCGAGCCTCGCATCGGGCTCCCTGCTTGGCAGGAAGCCTGCTTCTCCCTCTCTCACTCCCCCTGCTTGTGTTCCCTCTCTAAGCTGTGTTTCTCTCTATCAAATAAATAAATAAATAAAATATTAAAAAAAAAAAAAGAAAACAAACTGAGTGTTGCTGGAGAGGAGTTGGATGGGGGTATGGGGTAAATTGGATGATGGTCATTAAGGAGGGCACTTGATGTAATGAGCATTGGGTGTTATATGCAACTAATGAATCACTAAATTCTATCCTGGAAACTAATAATGCAGTATATGTTAACTAAATTGAATTTAAATTTAAAAAATTTTAAAGCCCTAGGAATACATACAACCAAGTGCCAATGAACATAGTTCAGCTGAGATATGCTCTACTGGAAGGAATAAGGGATCCTTGGAAAACGGCTAAGAAATTACACAAAGAATGAAAGAAACATAACTAAAGGACACAGGATCCAGTTTCAAGAAGCTCGCATGAGGGGCACCTGGGTGACTCAGTCATTGAGCGTCTGCCTTCGGCTCAGGTCATGATCCGAGAGTCCTGGGATCAAGACCACATCAGGGTCCCTACTCAGAGGGAATCCTGCTTCTCCCTCTCTCACTCCCCCTGCTTGTGTTCCCTCTGTAGCTATGTTTCTCTCTGTCAAATAAAAAAATGAAATCTTAAAAAAAAAAAAGTATCTCACATTGGCCAAATCTGTGAAAATGTGAACACCAAAATAAGTAAGGGAGCTATAGGATATTCATAGCATAAGATAAGAATCTTTCATTTGAACATCAAAATAAGAAAAAGAACAACAGGATATTCACTGAATCAGATAAGAATCTTTCATTGTTTATTTAAATTCAGTCCCTGATAGCTTTAATGCATAATTCTTCTGTCCCTATAATTAATAAGTAATTTGAAGGGAGATTATAATTTATTTATTTATTTATGCCCCTAATATTAATTTCAAAATGGCCAATAGTAAATGTACAGCATTTTATTCCATGAATATTATTTTACTCTCTTAATTATTTTAATGTACAAACTATCTCAAATTTGACCAGTGGGAACCCATTTAAGTTGAGTTATTTTCAGATGGAATTTATGCTGGAAACTGGATTATGCAATTGCAAGGGCTGGCTAAGTGGTGCCTGAAAGGTCATGTTTCAGTGTTGAAGGCTGGAGCTTGAAACTGTTAGGACAAGGAAAAAGATGAGAACACAAGCAGGATGGAACCCCAAGAATATAGGCTAGAACTTCAGGACAATGGACTAAACCCATGTCTATTCTAAATGTCTCTGTCCTTGGTGACAAGGATATTCTGCAAATTCTGGGGTCCTTTGATCATGGAGCTAATCACACATATCTGTCCCAGGAGTCAGAGACACTGAAGAGAGGTTCAGGGAAAGGTGGAGCGAATGCAGGCCCAAACATTGCTCTGTCCCAACAAGGTAAGTCAAAAATTGGTGACAATCTGTGTCAGCTACAAAAAGTCATCTTTATTCCCATTACCAGCTAAATCTCACAAGAATCTCCCTTGTGGCTCATCCTAAACAGAACTGTATAAGGAAGGGAAATTTTGCAGAAGTTCTTTCTGAAACAATTGAAACTTTGGAGCCAGATTATATCATAAGAAAGACTGCATTGAGAGAGTTCACATTAATTGCCAGTAGGGGAACTACTGAGTTCTGAATCCTGGAAGCTCTACAACCTACACAGAAATATCTACTAAGAGGCCCAAAGTACCCATCTAATTACTATAAGTAGCCAAAAAAGAAATATGAACTATCTTATGCAAAGATAACATAAAAAACAAAATCCGCCATACTAAGTAGAGCCAACAAAAAAGACATATCAGAAAAATATGGCCACCATGGAGATGAAAATTGTAACCTTGTATCTCAAAATAGTTAAAAGAAACAAACTGAAATACAAAATTTCAAAGAACAATGTAAACCAAATGTAGTCCGTCTCAAAAACGAGATGGTCAGAAAACCATTGACTATAAAAGGAGAATTAAAAAAAAAGTTTTAAAAGAAAATATGTATGTATATATACAAAATAAGGATGACAAGAATAATAATAGAGGGTAGAAAGAAGAAGTGATGAACAAGATAATTTGAGCAAAAATATAAATAATTATGGTTCTGGATTATAACCCACAAAATAACATAAATATAATGAGTTTATATTAAATAAAGAATCACATGAATAAATAGATGGGGGTAGAAGGGATAGAAAGATTTAATTTTTAAAATTTTGAGAAAAAGAGAAATAAGAGTTTCCATTAGGCAAGCCCCACAGTATTAATTGCTGCAAGCTACATTTAAGGATGGGGGCTATAATAGTTTGAATATGTGTGTGTCTGCCAAAATTCATATATGGAAATATTAATGAGCAATGTGATAGAGTTAGGAGGTGAAGTCTTTGGGAGGTGCTAAGACGTTAGGGTAGAGGCCTCATGGATGGAATTTGTGCTCTTCTAGAGGAGGACCTCACAGAGGACCCTAACTCCCTCACCATGTGGAGAGCACAATGAGAAGCAGGCATTCTGCAACACAGAAGAGAGCCTTCACCAGAATGCAACTGGTTGTGCTGACACCCTGACCTTGGACCCCCAGCCTCCAAAACCATGAGAAATAAATTTCAGTTGTTTGGAAGCCACCCTTTCTGTGGTATTTTGTTATAGCAGCTAAAATAGCTATGGTAGGTGCTAATAATAATAAGTAGATATCTGGGGAGAGGGGACATATTTGCATTACTTCAAAGTATCTCCTCCAATTATTCATTCCATTTCTTTTTTCCAAGAGAAAAAAACAAACAAACAAAACAAAACAGTAACTTCACTGAGGAGAAATTTGGCCGATACTATCTTAACGAACTGATCCAAATGTCATCAATAAGAAGACTATCAATATCCTCTCCTTTCAGATATAATACACAGAGGATACATTTCAGTACTATTTTTGCCAAAATGCACACCTCAATCTAATCATAGGTAATAGTATATAGACAGACAATCCATGAGAAAAGAAATGGATATGAAATGTTAACCTACAACAAAATGCTTAACTTTACTCAAATTTTGGAAATTCAAGTAAACCTACAATTACACCAACAATGACAGACCAAGAAATTGAGACTGACCTTCAAACTGAAATCAAACAGAAATAATTACAAGATAATGCAGAACTATGGGGTTAATATTCAAGAAAGGAGGAAAACTCAGGCAGTTAAGCCTGACCAGTGTAACCCTATTTCTCTTGAAGGCTTCTGCCAATTCTTTAAAAGGAAATTAAAAAAAAAAAAAGTGTTCATGATCTGATAAGAGGGAAGCTCATAAAAAATTATGCTTTAAGAAGGAATTATAAAAAGCTGTATTCAGAAAAAAGATACATGAATCAGAAATGGACCTAAATACACAGGATGGGAAATCTAGTGCTGCATGATCTAAATCCCTAGTAAGAGTAAACTATTCTAGGTCTATTCATTCTTCTGTCTCCTAGAGAGACCCAATTTAATATACTTTTCAATACCATATCATCATCCTAAGCCTCAAATCCCTTCTAACTTATAAATATACACTGTTTGGAACCCATCAAAAAAAGAATGAGTTCTAAGACAAGATGACATGATAAAAAAAAATTAAGAGGAACAGACCCAAGAATTACTATCCATGGATTTAACATTAACTATGCTGGGTTCAAGGAAATAGAAGGCTGATAATTTTCAAGAGCACAGAGAAAAAAATGGGAATTCTAAAATAACAATAATAAACTAATAACTGAAATTGTCCTAGCAATATCTTATGTTTAAGTATGCTGCAGTTATTCTAAATATTAGCTCCACTCAGCCTTAGGTTTTCCCTTTGCACTGCACCTCTGAGTCTGTCTCACAAATCCCATAGCTGTATTCCACTGTTACTTTTACCCAAGACTTGTTATCCTGGTAAGATTGTGGGGAGGCCAAAGCAGGAAAACATTTTCTGTGTCAGTGGGTCTCAGGGGTATGTCTTTCATCAGTGTCCCTTTCCCTCCCCAGCTATAGATCTGAGCCTCATGTGTTACTACTCCTCCTCTTCCACGGATAAATTTTTAAAACTCCTATTGCCTCAGCTGCAGTGGGTTTTTATCAGTGATAGTGGGAGACATTAGAATATTTCTCTCAATTGCTGATAGAACACCCAGAAAAAAGACATGAGAAAAGATGAAGAATTGAACAACTCAGTAAGGAAACCAGACCTAACTGGGATAGACAGAACACTCCCCAAAACAACATAATACTTGGTTTCAAGTATGCATGGAACAGTTTCCAACATAAAACCCTAGTTAGATCCTAAAAAATCCTCAACCAATTTCAAAGAATTAGAATCATGCAGAGAAGCCGATAAACTGCAAATAAATTTAAAGGTGTATCTAGTTGAATAAGATTCATAATTTTGAAGATGTTACTTATAAGATTTTTATATGAAGAAATTAAAGTCTAGTAAGTCCCCTGATTTTAACACATATGTTTTATATGTGAAATATCATCTTCTACATATAACATGGTCCATACCATAATGCAAAAGAGTTATTTTTTTGTTCTTGCCATCTATAACAAGTTATTATATGCATTTTTCACTCTGAACTACTGAATATTTTAATAGAATAAAAGGAATAACCATAGTTGGATACACTGCAGAACTAGCCCACCTTTTCTATTTAGCAGTCATAACTAGCTCAATTGTTGGCCCACTACCCCACATCATACTACTACTGTGGTATGAAGTCAGTCAAAAGGATATTATCTATGGAAAAACGTCATCAAACATATTATTGAGAATGTCATTTCATTATTCAGGAGAAAAAATATTCTGGATCAACCAAGAAGATAATTTCACTCTGAAGTTGAATTCCCTATTTTAAAGAAAAAAAGAAAGATCATTAATTCCAGCCCCTTCCTAATTATAAGATTGAATAGGCAGTAGATAATTTTTCCTAATCCACATAAAAATCAATTTTGAGTTTGCCATAGGGTTGTAGAGAATTTCTCTGACATTGAAATATCTTTATGTAGCCAAAGAAATCTCCACACCTGAGTATCAAAAAAATTTAGTCCTCACTTTATTTCTAATTCATCTGACGTGATACAAACACTTTTTTGATAGCTGTATTTCCAAAACCATAACACTTGGCAAATATTGCTGAAGATATACTTGTAAATAAAAGTCTTCACTCATTTGAAAATGTAGCATCTAAACTTAACTCCCTAGAACATTAGTTCTTTCTTATATAGTCAGAAATCAGAACAACCTATAAAAAGCTCTGTGGTATACATTTCAAATGCTTGTTTGATTGAACTGGCTGTCATGGCAGGACTTTTTAATAAAAATTTTAGCATTTTTTTCTCTTTGGTGAAGAATGTATTAGCAGTAATCTCACAGTCAGAAACAGCAACAGTGACTTTCTAATCAATAGCCAAATAGATGCCCTTCCTCCAACCTCACTTACTTGCTTTTAAGTCAATATATGATAGAAATGGAATTGCTCCTTTTTTATTTTCAGAGGATTTACACAACTTATTGATACCTATTTTGGAAATTATACCAATTATTTTAAAAATATTTTCAGGCTATGCAATATAATGAGAAGAGCAAGGTGGCCTAAGGCATTCTAACCCTTCCAGGGTAAGACTGTAAGTTATATTAATTCCCTCATTCTCAACTTCCTCAGTAAAACTGAGATTATTACAGACTTATTAGAATCGAATGAAGTATAGTAAGTCTCCTAGCATATTGCCTGCTAAACACTGAGTAATAAATAATAGTTTCCTTACCCTTATTTTCTTTTGGATTATAATGCAGAGTAATAAGGTAAGAGGAGCATTAGTATATTCTAGTTTTCAAATAATATGTGACCATCCAGCCTAATTCAGAATAGCCAGCGTGTATCCAGTCATTAAACACACACACACACACACACACACACACACACACACACACACTCAACATATATAGTGAGCTCCTACTCACAGTATGCCAAGCATTGTTCTAGGGTCATGGAATATTGGTGAACAATATTTAAAAAGAAAAAAAAATAGTGCTCTCATGGAACTTAGCATCTAGCAGGGCAGAGAGGCAATGACCAATAGGCATAATAAATAAGTTAATTGTAGGGTATGAAAGATCATCCCCTTTCTTTTTCTGTGGGAAACGGAAAAATGGGAAAAAATAATGGGCACTTCAGAATGACAGGTAACATCTGAAAGTACAATCAGGGTAGGCCCATTGAGAAGTGACATTAGAGCTAGAGTATAAGTGGTGAGGAGTCAGTCAAACTAAATACCTGAAGGAAGAACTTTTCAGGTAGAATAAAGAGGTAGTACAAAAGCCCTACTGCAGAAGCATCACTGAAAATAGGATTTTAAAGGATTTTATTCACAATTACACCAAAACATTTATAGACCTAAGAAAAAAACTGGAAAATAATTTTCTAGACCCATGTAAAGAAATTTCAAAATCTATATAGGAATATAAAATAGCAATTCTTTTAAAGTAGGACTATACCAACTTCATAGATAGACTTACTAAGGAAAAATATAAATTTTATCTAAATTAAATCCTATAATGTAACAGAGTTCAAAAAATTTTAAATTTTATTTTTAAGAATAAAAATTAATCTTCATCTCAGAATAATAAATCAGTGAAGGGAGAAAAAATTGAGTTAGTACAGTAATAAGCTGAAAATTGCCCTAAAACATATTGTTACCAAATTACAGCAATTCAACAATGTACTATTATGATCCATCATAGCATGGCTTCTGCCATGTTCCAAATTTGTATCTAGCCAGTTACCCCTTATCTCTGCCCACAAGCTTTTTAACTCCTCATATGCCACTGGCATTTTCAACTTGCAAATTCTTCTACCCTGAACAATATTAATGTCACAAGTTTCATGGCTTGAAGCTTCTTCTCCACCAGGTCTTAAACTTTAATGCACATTTCCAAGAGGCTCAGACATCCCTATCTTGCCTTCACCTACATTGGCCATGTTTTTTTCTACCATCTTGTAATGTTTCAATACCACAGGACTCTCCTAGCTCACAGAAATATCAGAATCAAAGCACTTGAAAAACACACAAAAAATATGTGGCTGCCTCAGTAACTTACAGGGAATCTAAGGGCTCAGTAAGTCTTCCTCATGACCTTCTATAACTCTATTTACCTACCACCTGGACCAGTAGTATGGGGAATTGTCACAGGGCCTGCTGTCTCTCAGAGAAACCTGTCACAAAGATGAGCACAGCCTGCTCCTATTCCTGAATCAGTGGTCCTATTTACTTCCCTCAGAATTATGACGCTTTGGATAGAGATTTTAATAATCTAGGAAATAAGTCTCTCTGAGGGCCCCATGAGCTCAACTATTTCTTTCCATATCTGTATCTTCTCCTATTGGTAAGATGTAAATATAATCTGAAAAATCATGTGGACTCAGAAATCCTCCTAAAAGTTCCTATGTTAGACTTGGGGGAAGGAAATGTTTTCCTGTTTAATTAAAAAAAATTGTCATCTTTGCTTAATGGTCTTATCTTTAGAATGTCTCTTAGGAAAGTCATTGTCTGCCCTAGAGAAAAGGCAATTACAATAAATTCAACAAAGCATGCATACAGAAATTGGGTGAACACTACACTATTGATAGCTAGCTATATCCTCCTGACCACAACTTTTCGTACGTTTGACAGGGTACCATTTTATACTTTAAGCTTCCTTAGGGTGAGATTTGATCTATCCTTTTGCCTTCATCTTCTTGGGGCCCAAGATGATTTGCAGCATGCAGTAGGTGAGATGTACAATAATATGTGAGAAAGTGTAAGTCATTTAATAAACAGTATCATCACTTGAAAATTAAATAAAATCATACTTCATACAATTTAAAAAGCACTATTTCTTTATAACTATACAGATAACATAAATAGATGGGTGGTCAGGTAGATAGTAGATGACAGATAGGTAACAGAATGTATGCATATAAAATGAAACTTTAAATCTTCTACTGAAAACACTTGGAAAACCTTTATGATATTTATATAATATTAGAAGAGAGAAAGTCTATATAAAATGAAAAATGGGGCCCTTCAGGAATAGCAGACTTGATTACATAAACTGTGTATATCAAAATACCATAAACAAACTTTAAAGCAAGTATAATACATAAAATATGACAGATAGAGATCATGGATAAAGGGTTAATATACTTAATAAATAAAATAAATTCTTGCAAATCAAGAGAATTTAATTTCCACTTCAAGATTAAGTATTAGCCTTTTAACCAACTTTTTCTCCTTACAGAGTTCTAATGAAAATAAAGAAGAAAAATTAAAAACAAAATCAAGATCAAAAGAGAAAATGGCCCAAATTCCTCAATGGAAACAAGGAGATACAGAGCAAATGTTATCATTTTTGATGTTTTATTTTTGTTTTGTTCCCCCCCATATTTATTGAAGTATAATTTACAAATGAAAACTGTGCATATATAATGTGTATAATGCAATGTTTTGATTATCAACTGTAAAATGATTATCCCAATCAAGCTAATTAAAATATACACCATCTCAGAGAGTGACCATTTTTTGGTATATAGTAAAAACACTTAAGATCTATTCTCTTCACAAATTTCAAGTGTAGAACACAGTATTATTAACTATGCTCAGCATGTTGCTCATTAGATCATCAGAACTTATTCACACTAAATAAGTGAAACTTTGTACCCTTTGACGACTATATCTGGCCTCTGGCATCCACCATTCTACTCTTCTATGAGCTTTCCTTTTTAAGAGTCCACATATTTTTTTTTAAGATTGTATTTATTTATTTATTTGACAGAGGGAAACACAGCCAGAGGGCGAACACAAGCAGGGGGAGTGAGAGAGGGAGAAGCAGGCTTCCCGCAGAGCAGGGAGCCTGATGTGAGGGCTGGATCCTGAGTCTCCAGGATCATGACCTGAACCAAAGGCAGTCGCTTAACCAACTGAGCCACCCAGGCGCCCCTAAGATTCCACATACTAAGAAAAATTATGCAATATTTGTCTTTCTGCGTCTGGCTTGCTTTACTTAGCATAATGTCCTGTAGTTTCATCTATATAGTTGCAAATTACAAGATTTCCTTCTTCTTAAGGCTGAACGATATTACACTGTGTATATACACACCACATTTTCTTCATCCATCAAGCCATCAACAGACATTTAAGTTGTTTCCATGTTTTAGTTCTTGTGAATAATGTCTCAGTGAACATGAGAGAGGATTTATTTCTTCAAAATCCTGTTTTCATTTCCTTTATTGCTAGATAATTTGGCATTTGTATTTTTAACTTTTTGAGGAAGCCCCTTCACATTAGTTTCCATGACTATACCAATTTCAGTAATTTCTTTTTTTATTGGATAATCCCAATTTCAGTAATTTCAAATTTTAGGAAAAATTAGGCAAAGCTCAGAAACCTCCCACCTCTGTGACAATAAAAGGAAATGAAAATAGACAAATGTTACCAACAGAGCTGGAAGAAACTCCAAACCCAGAGAAACAAGGGTCCTAAGAATAATTCTTCCAGATGCATTGCTAAAAGTATTCAGTTCTTCCAAATCAAAAGGGCCCACTAATTGTTAGACAAGCATATTGAAAAAAGAAACAATATCAGAAGCATCCTGGTAAAACTTTTGAATTGAAATGATGAAAATTTTGCAGGTTTTGAGAGAGAAAAATCAAGTACCATATGAAGCAAAGAGTTAGACCAAGAGAATTCTTAGTGCCAAAACCATGGAGTAATTTCTAAACAGTTATGAAGGAAGATAACTTTAAACATAGAAATTATACTCAGTCAAATTACCATCTAATTGACTATGCATATACGCATTCAGGTATAGATTTAATTAAAGCAATTTATCTTTGAGATTTATTACTTTGACTTTTTAAAAAGATGAATAAGCTGTATAAACTTACAAAACCAAATGAAAGATCAGTAAAGATGCGGAGAAATATGAAGTAAATAAGGAGAATTTTTAAAAATATTATAGACAAATGATACCAATAAACTTTGAAAACTTTGACAATATATGTCAATATCTAAAAACATAAAAATGAGCAAACTTAACCCAAGTAGAAAAGAAACACTTTCATGGGCTAGTATCTATATGACAAACTGCAAATGTGATCAATGTTCTATCCAGCCAAAAGTGCCAGACTTTATACTATACATCAGAACTTCAAAAAGTGACAACCTAGATCCTTAATCCTAAGAAGGGAATGATTTTAGGAAGTAGTATCAATTTGGCTAACTTCTTTGGAAAGCATAAAAAATACACTATGCATTAAATGAACATCTTTTATTATAAGTGGCTAGTTGATTTAAGAAATATTAAAAAGTAAGTGGAAAATGGTAATCATTTTACCTTTTTTACACATAACCAAGCCTATGAAAGAGATGGAAATCTTGAATTTTCATATGAACTTTCATATTTAGATACCAAAGATTGAAAATAATGGTTTAACACATACACCAAAAAACACATACTGTCTAGTAGTGTTTATGAATATATTTGAAAAAATCAACATCTGTTTACTAATCAAAAAGAATGTTATAATAATGAAGTTGAGTTATATTGCTGACATGAACATGAGACATATAGTACGGACTGTAATAACACAGTGAGAAGAGCCCATAAAACTCAGTCATACAAAACAATGAGTCTCATTATTCCAAGCTACTGAAATGACCAGAAAGAGCCTGTCCCCATCCTAAGAATTCCAGAATCCTATTCATGACCCAGTTCCTTGTTTGTGGCAGGTACTGTTGGTAGTTGTCCTCTTGAGGTTAAATACCAAATGGGGTAATTCTAGGTTTTCTAGCTAAGAATTCTCTTACTACTCTAGCGTTAGTTTCATTGGCCCAATCCAAGAGACACTGGACCACAAAATTATTGAGGCATCAACCCATCTTTCTCCCTACTTTTGAAGTCTGAATTACTTCCTGTTTCTCTGCCCAGTTTCAGTCTCTCCTCCACACATTTCTTGCCCACCCTAAAAAGATGAAACTGTTAGTTTTTTGTTTTTTGTTTCTTTTTTTTTTTTGCCACTTAAGAACTGAAGCTAGATAGGGGATGGAAACTAAATGCCAATTGTTTTATATCCAAATTTGACCACTGGGCATACTACCCAATGATCAATGAACTCCACTGTAAAATTATATTCAAATATATGGTATAACATCATATCTTTAAAAGATATTTAGGTGATAAGGAGAAAGCTAGCTGGCTGGAAGGTGAATAGAGAAAGAGAGTGAAGTAAGAAAATGGATGTAAAACAGTTGCTCACCGGTGAACACACTTGTTAACTACATGAGTGGTTTTCTCTTGGGAATGAACTGAATTGACAACTTCCATTTTTTTCAATTTTTTATTCTTTAATGTTATCTTTCTCATAATGAACCCATGCTTTTCATATCAAAAAACAAAACCATTAAAGATTTATAAATGAGCAAGAACATATGAAAATGAAATGTTTAAATACCTTCAAAAAGTAACTTATACTGTTCACATTTATGTTTTTTCTTTTATTAACCATAAATATTTGTCTATTTCCAAATTGATATACACACACACATATATAAATATATATTTATTTATATTTTCAGGTGGTTATTTTATATTATTTTATATTTTCCCTTATTTAAAGTACATATTATAAAATGAATGAATACATTTTTAAATCTATATAAGTAGGGTAACAAACATAGAGAAAAGCACAGGTAACCCCAAATGTTCCAGGCAAAAAGGAAATTGTGCAAAGAACTAGAAGGACTAATTAGTATGGAATGTCAGACATAATAACCAGTTATAAAAAGGACCTAAGAATGTGCTGCAGAATACAAATTTTACCAATATCCCAGAAGAAAAATTTCTTTAATTGACTTGATTATCCATCTTCTGAAAAATTAAGTCTATGAATTGCCCTGATGTTTAACAATATGTCCAGCTGGAACTGCAATTAATAAAATATGAAGATGGGATATCCTGTAACTAGAATTGATGAACACAAAAGAATAAACCATCATGTCTGGAGTTGAGAGTGATGAAGTAGAAATAAGAAAACTGCATATCTGTGCTGTGCATAAGCCAGAACCTCCTGGGTAATGAATGCTACCTTTGGATTATTACTAGACAGTTACTAGAGGTGATTAGAAGTAGTCCTTTGGCAGAACTGTATGTCTTACTAGTGTTCTCATGGTTAGGGGTTTATTATCTGACACCAGATTTAGAGCAATACTCCCCATATTATTTGACTTCTCTTCAAGGGAAGGAAAAAAAAAAAAAACACAACACAAGACACTGTAAAATTTCTTATCTAACTCTAGCATGAGCTCACACAGGGCTGTTTATCCATGTTGGAATAAAGAGCTCCAAAGAACTAGGCTCCATATCTTCCCTTAGATCCAATCTCACCACTCACTGTTGAGGTGTAGTATTTGTGTACATACCTGTGTACATCTATTTTGGGGCTCCAGAAATTTTTACAATGATTTTTCACAATACCCTCCTAATTGGAGGGTAGTTACGTTTGTAGTTTCTTTATCTTCATTTCATTTGAGGGAAATTTGTGTCCTATCTTGCTTAAGGTTTTGATATCCACAATAAAGATGAACCTATAAGGACCTATCATAATCACCCAAAGTCCAGCATTAATTTAAATATTCACTCTTGGTTTCTATATTCTATGGGTTTGGACAAATGCACAAAAACATATGCCCATTGTTATAATATCATATGGAACATTCTTTATCGCCCTAAAAATTCTCTCTGCTCTTCTATTTATCCCTCTCCTATCTGCCACCCCTGGCAACCACTGATTAATTGTTTCCAGAGTTTTTTTATTTTTCATTTCATATATTTTTTCAAAAGTTAAAAGGAAACCAATATTTATTTTTTAAATTTTTTTATTTTTTTAAATATTTTATTTATTTGACAGAGAGAAACACAGCTAGAGATGGAACACAGCAGGGGGAGTGAGAGGGAGAAGCAGGCTTCTTGCCCAGCAGGGAGCCTGATGTGGGTCAATCCAGGACTCCAGGATCATGACTTGAGCCAAAGGCAGACACTTAACGACTGAGCCACCCAGGCACCCCAGGAAACCAATTTTTAAAAAATATTTTATTTATTTATTTGAAAGAGAGAAATAGTGAGCGAGAGAGAGCATGAGAGATTAGAGGGAGAAGCAGACTCCCTGCAGAGCTGGGAGCCTGATGAGGGACTTGATCCCCAGAGTCCAGGATCATGACCTGAGCTGAAAGCAGTGGATTAACCAACTGAGCCACCCAGGAGCCCAGGAAACCAATTTTTAAATGCCAGTTGTGAATACTTATGTGATGATCAGCACAGAATAAATGCTATGAAAGTGATGCTAAAGAAAAATGCATACATTTTTAATAAAAACAAATTTAAGTAAATAACATATCAAGTCACTATCAATCTATGAAAATCAAAATATCCATACTAAATAATATAATATACTCATAAAATATAGTTAATTATGGGGCTCCTGGGTAGCTCAGTGGGTTAACGCCTCTGTCTTCGGCTCAGGTCATGATCTCAGGGTCCTGGGATCAAGGCCCACATCAGGCTCTCCGCTCGGCAGGGAGCCTGCTTCCTCCTCTCTCTGTGCCTGCTTCTCTGCCTACTTATGATCTCTCTGCCAAATAAACAAACAAATAAATAAAAGATAAATAAATAAATAATCTTAAAAATATATAGTTAATTATGGTTAAAATCATGTTTTTGTAGAAATTTTTAAACTGGGTGCTTTTCTAAGATTACAGAAAAAATTTAAGAACAAAAAACAGAGAAACTAGACCCAACTTGGAAAAAACATACAGAAGTTACATTGAACGGTGTCTGTGAAGAATAGGAGCTTTTACTAGACACAGTTCCTACTGCACAGTGAATGATGAATATATATTCCTGCTTGGATAAATGAATGGATCAAAGAAATATTTTACACACCCAATCTCATGTAGTGGCACAGAGAGAAAAAGATACTGGTATGGAACATGGATAGACAAAGCTTGTTACATCTAAAGCAACTAGTCCATGAAATGAACATGATGAGCTCACTTCCAAAATCCAAATTTACTCTGTGTCATAAAGGTAAGATATAAAACATAATACAGAAAAGTATAACATATTGTTCTTGTTGTCCCATTATGCATTAAGCCCTGTGTGTGTGTAACTTTTAAAAGAAAACTAAAAATACTAGATAAAATATATTCAAATTAAGAATAAGTGCTAAGTAAATGGCTTATACACAATAAATCGTCTGAATTAAGAAGAGGACATATCACTGAAATCTAAAATGATATGAGAAAATCACTGTAATTTTCTTACAGTGGAGGAGAGAGTGAGTGGGTCTCAGAATTAAAATGTGTTGAGAATAGGAGAAAAAAAGGAAGGAAATTTTCTATCTGAAAGTCTAAATGCATAATTCAAAATATATGACTATTAGCACAATACAAAAAAACAAGGAAATCAGAGAAATAAGCTAACTTAAGTTATATAGTCTACTGGATATTCCACATACCTGCAAGAGTAATTCATTTGTATACTAGAAGAAAAATCAACCATATGCACTGAAAGCAATGAATCATATGATAAACTCTAGAATTTAAGCCAGAATTTTGAGATGCCTTATAATACCATATAAACAAGAAGCTCCTGTGTATAATCTATGCATTTTAATTCACTTAAAAAATTTAAGGTGAAAAAAGAAATGGGTATTATTCTGTTGCCAACCTCCCTTCTGCCACCCGACTAAGCCAATCAAATCTGGATGCCTTATGGAGTCCTGTCTTCATTGTTTTTCTTAAGTCACATACATTTTCTACATCCAGTCTTTCCATCAATGGATGCACAGCAAAGACTCACATATAGAAATATCTTTTTAAATAAAACTTTGAACTTCAATTTGCTTTAAAATATTACTACATAGCTAATTACATGATTTAATATTTTCTTCCATACTTTATAATTTCAGCAATACTGATACCAAGTGAATTTTCTAGCTCTGTGGTGTTCATCAAGAGATATTAGTATATAGGTCTCTATCTCCATCCTCACTGTTAAATAAGAGTAAATATTTAACATTCCATAATGTAATGTTAGTTCAATCATTAGTGGAAATATAGTGTACTACTAAAATATTTTCTTAATTCGTTTGAATAAAAAATATAAAACACAAATTATGCTGCTTTTACTGTGGCACATAGATTTTCAAAGTAAAATTTAATTCATAGAAATTGAACCTATTAAAATGATAGTTGGTTATATTTGTCATTTCATTTATTTCCAA
The DNA here is from genome assembly GCA_004023965.1 of Spilogale gracilis. Classification (NCBI taxonomy): domain Eukaryota; kingdom Metazoa; phylum Chordata; class Mammalia; order Carnivora; family Mephitidae; genus Spilogale; species Spilogale gracilis. Next base: position 15,752 of record PITA01016542.1, read on the forward strand.
CTTGTGTTTTACATAAAATTTCTTTGAATAACAACTAATAGAGTATGTATTCTTGCTAGAGTAATAAAATGCCCCTAACTGTCCATTGATGGGGATAGAATACAAGTATCCACAAGTTTCCAAGTCTATGTAGATTCTAAGACAAAACAGAATTTATCACACTATTAAGAAAAAAAAAAAAAACAGCTTTTCTCTAGGGCCACAAAACACTTCAAAGGAGTCTGTAGAGGTTCCAGTGGGATCTCATTTTCCTTGTTTGAATTATTTTAGAAGCGAGAACTTACAAGTGACAGGGAGAGAGCAATACTGCACATTTTTATTTTCAGAATTGTAGACGTAGTGTGTCTTCCTTATATTCTCTATTCTTTTGTCAGCTAAAATCAACACAAGATGTATCCATAATATTGTATCAGCAATTATTCTTTCCTTGGAAACCAAGAAAGCTCTAATACAATGGAAATAATGTTGGAACCAAGAGTGGGAAACTTTGTTCCACTCTGACTTAGGTGAGGAGATATGTTTTTGGTTTCTCTCTTCTTTAATTTCCTTATGTAGAAATTGAGAAATAAAGTTATGTGTTCTTTTTTAGGGACTGTTGTCAGGGTCATGTAAGAGAATATTTGAGGAAAAAATTATACATTCCAAGTTGCTGAAGAAATATAAATATCTAAAAATCACTAACAGTGGGGAAAAAAGTAGTGAACTGCTACCTCCTGATAATGTGGTAATATAACTGATTCCTGCAAGCCTCTTCCCACAGGTGAATCCTCAATACTTCTTAATTATATTCTATTTGTCCCTTTTTAAATAAATTCAGTAGTCTATGCTATTATACAAACTAAACTGCCATGCCAGTACAGAACTTTATAAAAATTCCACACATAAAAATACACAAGCCTTTCAAATCTCACACAGAAATTAGGTTTGGACTGCAGGCCTGAGACCTATTAGTCAATATTTATTGAGATAGACATGTGATTTAAACTAAGATGTGAATAGAAAATGCAATCATTATCCATCTATTTGGCATGTCTGTGAAAAGCTATTATGACATTTCATTACACCTTTTCATTATGCTATTTACTATGTTAATTGAAACTATAATGTTGGAGGTATATTAAAAATTCTTTAAGCATATAGCACATACTGGAATAAATCCACTAAATCAGTACATTTTAGAACTCATATTTATGTTATAGTATGGAATTACCATGAAAACTCAAAAGTCAAGACAAATGATCACCATTTAAGGAGAGTAGAGGTGATAATCACACCTCTTTTATCAATTTGATTGTTTAGTTAACAAGTTATCAATCAAGTCAGGATTAAGTCAGAACCAAAGCCCTCATTTTAGGGAAAGATAAGGAAGTCTCCCTTGAGGCAGAGCCAACTAAAGCCCCTTTGATCCGGCAGGACTGCATACTTGCTTTTGATGTCAGAAAAAAATTTTCAAAGACAAAGTCTTTTATTTTGCAATTTAAGTTATGGCTCAAAATGCAAATATTTCATTTCTCCCTAAAAAATACTTTGTGAATAAATTTTAGTAAATTTATCATAATAAATTCAAACTTTAAAAAAGAAACAAAGTATTGCTAATTTGTGCTGTTGGAACAAGACAACAGCTTTTTTAGGTGAACATTTAATGTGTACAAGTGTGCTGACAAATGTATTTCTTTCTTAAAAGTTAAATTTCATGGTAATGGATTTTTAAATAGGTGACTAATGTTTTTGACAAGCCTGAAATTTCTGGAAATGTTCTCTCATTCATTGGAACAAAATGATTTAGAATAATCTCTGGGTCATGATATTCCAAGGTCTTTAGAAAAAAATCATAGAGCAAGTTTTCCATCTGTTATTTTTAGATGAGCTAAGTATATTTAGGATAAACTTAACTAGTTGTGTTCTGTGATCTACAGAATGAGTAAAATATCACTTGTGAATTTAACTCTGAAGGAAATTTTAATGATTTACAGAATCTTGTACTTGATCCATTTTAAAATGCAATGTTTATGTATACTTCTACTTTAAGAAGAAGAGTGACATAATAACCAAGTTTTAGAGAGCACAGATAGATATTTTACAAGTTTGAAAATGGGCTAATCATTTCAGTCACCTGAAATAATGAAGCTTTACATATTAACTTTCCTAAGTCTGCTGTGAAAAAGTAGATGTTAACACTTTTTAAATACAGATTACACAGATGATAGATGATAGATAGATAAATAGATAGATACACATAAATGCATATAAATAGTGGACTACCAATTTAATATTTATTTTGCACAAGAGGATAATAAATATATAAGCTTTTGATTTTTAAAATGCATGATTTGGGGTCTTTTACTGCATCAAATAAAGCAATTTAAGCTTAGCCTTTATGTTTTCATATATAAAAAACTATACACATATCTTCCTGTTCATCAGCTGCCTCCAAAATAAAGAACAAAGCTCTGAATTTTGCCTCTACTGCAATCAGAAAGCATTTCTATTTCTTAAAATTTTTCTTGAATAATATGCTAATCTCATCAAATTAGATTTTTAAGCAGGTGAAATTTAGCATTGTCCATCTAAGTCTAGGGGTAGATACAGATCTTTATCAACTTAGGATGAAGTTATGTCCCAATAAACTCATCATAAGTTGGAAATATCTAAGTAAAAAGTTCATTTAACACACCTAACCTACCAAACGTAGCTTAACCTAGCCTACTTTAAACATGCTTAAAATGCTTACATTAGCCTTTAGTTGGGAAAATCATCTAATATAAAGTCAACAATAAAATATTGAATATCTCATGTAATTTATTGAATCATGTAAGTATACTGATTAACTTCCAATCCTGTGGCTGCCTGTGGGCTGTAACTTGCCGCCATCACCCAGCATCACAATAAAGCATCATTACGCATGTCCTACTGAACTTTTAGATTTCTACTGAATGCATATTGTTATTGCACCACTGTAGAGTTGAAAAATCATTAAGTCAAACCATTTTAAATTGAGACTGTCTGCACTGAGATTTGTTGATTTTTAGTGATTTGTTATCATTTGGCCATGGATACTTCAGTGCCTTTTATGCGAATCATAACAGATAGTCAACATAAAATTAATATTTTCTCATAAGGAAGCAGTGAAAGAATCCCACTGCATGGGGTTTATTCCATACTGCTAAATAAATGAATAAATGGTGAAATTTCTTTGATGTAGGTAAAACAAGATACTGGAATGCCTATGATATCATAGAAACCAGTCCCTCAAAAGATGAAACATATTTTTTGTTTGAAAATACTTACAGTCATGTGTTTAGCTTCTGTGTGGCGTGCTGTCACTACCCTCATCTTTACTGATAGTCACTTCAAATCTGTCATCCATTGCCACACCCAAGATTCCTTATCTTTACCACTAGATTTTTGGTTTAAGCTGGCCAATATGACTGATCCTTTCATACTCCTTTTTCATAAAATTTACATTTTCTTACATCAAATAGCATGCATAATTTCAAACTCATTCTATTTCTCTACTTTCTGGTACAGGTACATTAATGGCTTCCCTTTCTTGAAAGTATAGGTTCTTACAGACTACACAACAATAAACACAGCAAACTCATCTTCGTCCCATCCCTGCTATGTACATTCTCCTTCTCTTCTTTCTCAGCTCTCCCTTTCTCCCTCTGCTCCCCACTTCTATTAGGACTACAGCACACTTGGCACCTGCCAACTACACAGTGGAGCCTAAGGACTTTACATATTTTCTTACCTTTTGGTAAATATTCTTCTATCCATTTTAAAGATGAAGCAACTAAGATCTGGATAGCTAATTAATTGTTCCTTAATTAGTAAGCTCTTTGTTGTAGACTATATTTTATTCTATAATCCACATCCAACCACCAAAACTTACATAACAGTGGCTGGTCTTTAGCTCTTGTCATAATTTTGTCACCAAGACAAAATTAATAGGAAGCAAGAAATATTTTAACAGGTTGCCATAACCAAAAATATATAAAGAGAATTCCATCTTTTTTGGACTTTAATCTAATTTACGCATCATGAATTATGGAAATCCTCCCTTTAACCAACATAAACTTTCTTTTTTTTTCATTACTGATTCCAAACTTCAAGACACATCTTCTTAGTCAACTTTCCAAGATGCCTAGACATTAAAACATAAACAATCCTCATATCCAGAAACACCACACAAAGTTGAAACATGAAGGCAAATATCCATGATAGGAGCTTGCTTATTTTGTTGCACACCTCTTTAATATAGATCAGTAAGTTTACGGCCTAATATTATAACTGTTTTACTGTGTAATTTTGAAAAGCATAAACGTCTACAGAGTTCTTGCTTACCTTGGTTGGAACACTATTGAAGATTACAATAAGCATAATTTAAGGTTAAGAGAACAGAGATAAAATCAAAGCTTATTCCGTTATTAGAATATCATAAGAAAATTTCTAATCTAAAATTTATAATTTCACTAAAATTCACCCACAAAATACATTTTGAAGTGACAGTTGGTTATATTAAAAATAAATATAAGAGCAGCAAAATTAATTTAAAAACACAAATTTGAAGCCTATGCATTTAATAGTTCCCTTTTAAAAGTTTTTCATTTATTTGCATTTTCTACTATATCAATAAATATTCTAAATATCAAGTTTTAAACCAAAATAGCACATTTTTCAGATACTTTTGGTATTTTATCAACTATCACATTTTCTTCAAGGACCATTCATAAAGATTCTTATTACCTTCATATGCTTGAAGTAGAGGCAGATAAAATTACTAACAAAAGCTAATTTAAATTTAAAGACATTCTATCTCTTTCCCAAACTCTCAAAATGGTACAACAAAGAGTAGAAACTAGTATGCTGACTTTGTAAGAAGTTGCCCTAAACTGGAAATCAGTGATGGATAATTATTGCAAATTTGTGAGTGGCTCGGGCACCTGGGTGCTCAGTGGGTTAAAGCCTCTGCCTTCAGCTCAGGTCATGATCTCAGGGTCCTGAGATAGAGGCCCACATTGGGCTCTCTGCTCAGCAGGGAGTCTGCTTCCTCTTCTCTCTCTTTGTCTGCCTCTCTCTGCCTGCCTGTGATCTCTCTTTCTGTCAAATAAATAAATAAAATCTTTAAAAAAAAAATTGTGAGTGACTCACAATTTCCTGTGTCATCCTCAGTCATGTCAATATAGTTCTTTTATTTGGCTTGCAATTTAAACATGCAAATTTTGATGAGAAATTTTCCACAAATATAGTTCTATAAGCACAATCAAAATTGTGATCAAGCACTGATTCTGTATGTAAACAAACATGACAAGCTTATGGATCCTCAAAAAAAGTATAAAATGCATCTGCTTTATATCTATATAAAATTGTCTAATGTAATTCATACATGTTTCTTCTCAGAGCTTAGATCAGTTATTTGGTCTTTAATCTATTACAGTTTGAACAGATCAAACTGGAAAAAATGCGAATAACAAAGAAGAAAACTTATATTTCATGATTGTATGTACTGTATTTCAGTTAACAATTCCACAGTATCATTAAGATTTCATTCACGATTTTGTCACTAAAATTAGCACATTTTAAATGTTAAATATCTACATCTCATGCAGTCACATTTGTTTTCTTAGAGTAAATATTTAGTGGTGGAATTGATACAGAAAATGTTTGAGAATATCCCAAATGTTCCTTTCAAACCCTAAGATGGTTGCATAAATGTTTCAAGGATTCATTTTCTAGACTTTCAATCAGGAAGCTCAAGTCATATGAATATAGTGGTCAATTAGATTATGCTAATATGTAAAGTAGGCGAGTACATTGCAGGGATGTGTCAAAACTTAACAAAAGAGTGTATATACCATGAAGATCAATTGAGAGTATTTCAGGGCCTATTGGCCACTAGCTTATGGCTTCTATTAAAGACAGTATGAAAGCAAAGACAGCATTCATTTACGTCCCCTTTCTAGTTTAAAAAGGCCTTTAGTGACATCAGGAAAGTAACCTTACATTATTCAAGCAGGTTCCAATTCCTTAACCAGACACATACACACCACTAAATTTTAGGCAGCCTTCTAAAACTAAAAGTGGCTTGAACCACATAATTTTATTCTTTCACAAGACAAAAATTCACAAAGCAGTAAATCTGGGGTTAACTCAGATGTTCACCAATGCAGGGATACAGATCAGCAGCTCTGTACAACTCCAGATTTCCCCAATGTTTGCAAGAGGGATGTCACTACTCCAAGGAGTACCTTTTCCAAAGTAAGAAGGAAAATGTTGGGGGGTGGATTTCTTTAAATCTCCTATCAGTTCCCTAGCACATTACCCCGATTTCTCAATAAGCTGAACTGGATCAATGTCCAATTTTAAACTATTCTCCAAAAGAGAAGAAAGAGAGTTCTATGGTTGATTTAAGGACAAATAAATAAATAAATAAATAAATAAATAAATAAATCCTAGTTTGTGGTGGGGCCCACCTTTCCTTAGCACATCCATATCAATTCCTTAACAAAAACAGGTTCTACTAGCAAGAAAATGGGAGGAAATCTCTGTTGGAGACACAACTAAGAGAACCAGTCTGTCCCTCAAGTCTGTCCCATTTTATTTACAAACATTTTTTCCTACAAATTTCTTCAGGATTTCCCCTATTTTTATGTAAACTGCATCTCCAGGTGAATAGTTCTTTCAAAACCTGTCTATTCTACAGCATTTTACGTGATAGTGAAATAAATGATATTGTGATCCCTTCACATTTTTCACATTTTCTCTTATTAGGATAGTTGGCAGTTTTGCATGTAAACCTTATCAGTTACTTCAAAAAGAAAGCTAACTTTGCAATTTTTCTTCATTAAACCTTAGAAAAGTATAACTGTGTAAAAATCACCCTGTACCTGCATTTGTAGCACTGAGATGGAAGATTTAATAATGATATAAGTGATAGTTTCTATGAGATAACGCCACATTGTGAGCTATTTTTTTTTTTTTTAAGATTTTATTTATTTGACAGAGAGAAACACAGCGAGAGAGGGAACACAAGCAGGGGGAGTGAGAGAGGGAAAAGCAGGCCTCTTGCGGAGCAGGAAGCCCAATGTGGAGCTCCATCCAGGGACTCCTGGATCATGATCTGAGCCAAAGGCAGACGCTTAATGACTGAGTCACCCAGGTGCCCCCACACGGTGAGCTATTGATCATTACCTAAGTTTACAGCATATTGTGTTTTTCACTGCAAAGGAAAGTGTATCAAGTTTAAAAATGCTAGTTTATGAGTGTGTTAAGAGTTTAACAAAAGCATTATTTGAATTATTAAATTATCATATTAAAATTATATTCTCATTAATAAAATTATATCAATAAAAGTAATTATTATTAATAGTAAACCATTGATATAATGATGATTTTGTTAATTTTTATGTTGCTAAAGTTATATTAAATATCATTTAATTTAATATTGAATGATATTGATAAAATTATATTGTTATTATACTAAATTAAAATATTAAATTAAAATTATATTATTTTGAAGAAATCAATTTTTGGTAAAATATACTTGCTATATTCTCAATTTTTTCTTCAACCTGAACTCATGCTTAGGGAATCTGCAGATTGACATGCTTTGTATATCAAATGACATGTACTGACAAAATAGCAAGGAGATACACATATCAAAGCTAAGAATTATTAAAAATTATAAAAATCTTATCATATTTAAGATGAGGAGGAGTTATTTCATAGAGCAACATGTCTCTAAGAATGGGATTAACCATTAATATTGAAGACAATATTAATTAAAGGTTGGAGGACACCAATTCAGGGAAAGTCAAAAAGGTTGATCCTAATGAAAAGGGAACTATTAGGAATTAGTCACTTGATTTGCAAGGATGCATACTTCACGCAAAGAAAAATCTAGCACTATGTATTATTCTAACTTATGACATTTCTCAGTTGAGTTTAATGGAAGTTCTTTTTTGGCATAAAAATATTCTGTACAAAGGAATTTACTAATAGAAGAGAATTCTAATGAGAAAAATTTAGTTTGGGGCAATATATTTAAGTAAGCAAAAATACACCTAGTTGATAGAAAAGGAGATAGAGATGAAGAATTATTTTGGAAAAGCTATGATTCTACCTCTTCTTTGAAAAACTCTTAACTATCATTTGCTAGAATATTATATAACTTTTTTACATAACTGGTAAATTGATATAGGTAGTATATATGCTTTATTAAAGTAAGATATACATGATCCAGTGTGAAAACAGACTCTTATATACCAAAATGTAGTAGTTGACAGTGGGGTAAAGGTCTGGACAAACTAGTAGGGAGATTCTCCATATTGAAAACACACAGAAATTAATGTTTGTTTTTTTTTTTTTTTAAAGTAATCCGTATTTAGTACTCAGTGTCACCATTAGGCACTAGGGGGCTGAGAGAAGAGAGTATGCATAAACTTCTATTGCATGTGCCTTGACCTTAAGAAAAGATACACACATATGGGAAGCTGAACAATTAATGATAACACAGAATTAATTATAAAATAAATGGCTTACATAATAATTGCCATAGAATTAGAGTATTTTCAACTAACCCACAGAATACTCACTAGTCCTTTATGACAGTGAAAAAATTGTTTGATAACAAACACAACTGTGAAATTTGCCATGTTACACTTCATTCTTAAAGTTCATAACTCAAATTAACATGCTACATGTTTCAATCTCAAAACCCATTTATTAACCAAGCCCATTTCCTTTTAACAGAATATTTTCCAAATTGATTTAATCATGGAACACCTAACATCTGTAAACATTTTTACTTCCTACACATTTTAGGAGATGCCCCTAGAGAAGTTGAGAAGAGAAAGAACTCTTTCAGATTAGTTTTAGTGACACATCACTGTGGAAATGGAAATGCAGCTGAGTGTTGAGAAGGCAAGGATTTGTGTTTGTTCACATAAAGTAAAGGCAAATTCAGAGAACATTATAGGCAGAAAAAAAAGAAATCTAAAATTTCAGTCTGGCGTTTCAAAGGCACCTGAAAGCTCACTGCAATAATGAAATCCCTCTTCAGATTCCAGACCACTCCTTGGACACTTCTAGCAGCTGAGGAATCTATTTTGTTCTGCAAGCAATATTAAGCTTATTGTCATAGTCTGCAATCAAAAACTAAAGGGACCTAACTATTTAGCCCTTTGACAGAACTTCCCTGTGCTCCTTCACTATAATACTAAGTCTCTTAGTATTTTGGATTTGTAAACCAAAGCTGTTCAAAATTTTTAGATAGCTATCCATTATCACATTTTTTGTACTTTCACCTATCTTCTCTGTCATCATATTCTTTGGTGTTTTGAATATCTGGTGAGTACAACGGGGTCGACCTCTCTAGAGGAATCCAAAATCTAATCTTCTAAAATATGTTACTCTATCAAATAAAGTAAACCCATATAAGCTTTATTTTAATTCTCTAACCTTCCTCCATTGATAACAGTGTATGAAATATCGGGCTGTTTATCAAGATGGAGAACGTAAATGAGGATGTCAGGATGTCAGGATGCTTCCTAAAGTGGGACAGTGAGAACAAAACAGGTACAGATGTGACCCACAGTTACCAACTTAAAAATAGAATCATGAAACAGTCACCCAGTATCTTAGACTGCCTTCCAGACCAAAGGTAATTGATAGATATACCTATTCCTATTCCATTTTTTATTGTAAATTATAGATCCTCTCACCAGGCAACAACACAGGCATAATAGTGTGAGACTTATGGATTGTGATAACCTATGGCTATGGTGATCATAAAGCAGCACCTTCTAAATTATTTGAATATAAGAATGAATGTTCAATTATCTATGGGGTAAGTCATATGCCAGAATCATTGCCTCCTATGAGCTTATTTAGTCATCAATCAACAGATCAATTTAGAGATGACAGATTCACCTGAGGGATAGGAAGAAAATGTTCCCAAATAATCATGTGAACAAAGGGCCTTGACTCAAAATAATCCAATTGGTGTGACAAAAATATATTTTATGAATATTTAGAGAGACTTGGACATGATAGGACTACCTTATTACTGATAAATGGAGACTTTAATTTTCATATTGACTGTTTTTTTTAGTATATTACCTTGCTGTTCAGCATCTGACACAGATGACAACAATATCCATGGCCACCATGATCCATGATTGCTGAGGGGTGGGTGATTGCTAAGATAGAAGATAACTTTATGGGGTCCAAATCAAGTTTTTAATCCAAGATCATATTTCAAATTTCTTTTTCATCTTATGTGTCTTTATTGATAGGAAGTTACCCAAAGGCTCAAATCATAAAAGACTATTAAACCTAGGGCCAAATTCTCTAGACTAGAATACTGATGAGGAAAGAGAAATCGGGCATAGATATACTTAATCAAGACATAGGCACTAGATCTAAACTAAGAATATAATTTGCTAAGAGTCAGGGGGTTTTCTTTATCTGATCTCTGATTTAGGCTGGTGTCCCTAACTCTTAGGGGCTCCCCCTGGGAGGTTATATATAGTTTGGAGTTTTTTTGTGTTGATTCTCCAACTCAGCAACCTTTCCTACCAACCAAAGTCCAAACTCCAACACCTCTTTCTGCCCTGTAATACCGACTGAAACCCAGGAAAAGAAGAAGAATAAGAAAAAAAAAAGGAGGGTTTTCTGGCTTTAGCAGATATTTTGTGTTCCCACCTCTCTGATGCCCTGTCAGAGGCACTGTCCACTCTCCCAGTCCAGCAGACAAAATGGCTTCTTTCAGCTACTGTCTTAATAGAACTCAAGTCTCTTTGTCAGGATTGACGAAACACTGATTGAAGTTGTAATGTAACTCTTGCCTTTACAGAGATTTTTAGGTTAAATTTATTTCCACTTGGCCTCATGTACCCCATGTTAGAAATCATCCTTATGGCTTCAAAATGAGGTTACCTGAATATCTAGGGTGGGAATAAAAATATTTAGATTCTTTAAAATTGAAGTCAAGTTAAGGCAGCCTTTAATAAGGATCTTAGAAAAAGCATGGCCTGTCAATATTCTATTGGCCTTTGCTGTGCAAAAGCCTTTTATTTTGATGAAGTCCTAATAGTTCATTCTTTTTCCTTGCTTCCCTTGCCATTGGCAATGTTTTCAGGAAGAAGTTGCTGCAACTGAAGTTGAAGAGGTGGCTGCCTCTATTCTCCTCAAGGATTTTGATGGATTCCTGTCTCACATTGAGGTCTTTCATCCATTTTGAGGATAGTTTTGTGTGTGGTGTAAGGAAATGGTCCACTTTCAATCTTCTGCATGCGGCTGTCCGATTTTCCCAACACCATCTGTTAAAAAGACTGTCTTTTTTCCATTGGACATTCTTTCCTACTTTCTCAAAGATTTGTTGATCATAGAGGTAAGGGTCCATTTATGGGTCCTCTATTCTGCTCCACTGATCTATGTGTCTGCTTTTGTGCCAGTACCATACTGTCTTGATGATTATAGCTTTGTAATAAAGCTTAAAGTCTGGAATTGTGATAGCACCAGCTTTGGTTTTCTTTATCAACAATCCTCTGGATATTCAGTCTCTTTTCTAGTTCTGTAGAGATTTTAGGATTATTTGGTCCATTTTTTGTAAAAAAAAAAAAATTGATGGTATTTTGTTAGGGATTACATTATATGTGTAGATTGCTCTAGGTAGCATAGATATTTTAACAATATTTGTTCTTCCAATCCATGAGCATGGATACAGTCAACAAACCAAAAGACAACCAACAGAATGGGTGAAGATATTTGTAAATGACATATCAGATAAAGGGCTAGTATCTAATATCTATCAAGAATTTATCAAATTCAACACCCAAAGAATAAATAATCCAATCAAGAAATGGGCAGAAGACATGAACTGACATTTCTGCAAAGAAGACATACAAGTAGCCAATAGACACATGAAAAAGTGCTCAACATCACTCAACATCAGAGAAATATAAATCAAAACCACAATGAGATACCAGTCAGAATGGCTAAGATTAACAAGTCAGGAAACAGCAGATGTTAGCAAGGATGAGAAGAAAGGTAGGAATGCAAGCTGGTGAAGCCAATCTGGAAAACAGTATGGAAGTTCCTCAAAAAGTTAAAAATAGAGCTACCCTATGACCCAGCAATTGCACTACAGGGCTTACCCCATTTACCCCAAAGATACAAATGTAGTGATCCAAAGGGGCACCTGCACCCAAATGTTTATAGCAGCAATGTCCACAATAGCCAAACTATGGGAAGAGCCTAGATGTCCTTCGACTGAGGAATGGATAAAGATGATGTATACACACACACACACACACACACACACACACACACACACATACACAGGAATATAATGCAACCTTCCAAAAACTGAAATCTTGCCATTTGCAATCATGAGGATGGAACTAGAGGGTATTATGAAAAGCGAAATAAGTCAATCAGAGAAAGACAATTATTATATGATCTCAGCAATATATGGAATTTGAGAAACAAGATGGAGGATTACAAGGGAAGCAAGGAAAAAAACCAAGATGAAACCAGAGAGGGTGACAAACCATAAGAGACTCTTAATCTCAGGAAACAAACTAAAGGTTGCTGGAGTGGAAGGGGGGTGGGAGAGATGGGGTTGTTAGGTAATGGACATTGGGGAGGGTATATGCTATGGTGAGTGCTATGAACTGTGTAAGACCTGTCACAGACCTGAACCCCTGAGACAAATAATACAGTATGCGCTAATTAAAAAAAAAAAAAAAAGATTCTATTGGCCATGATGCACCTGGGTGGCTAAGCTGGTTAAGCATCCAACTCTTGATTTCAACTCAGGTCTTGATCTCAGAGCTTGGCCTGGAGCCTACTTTAAAAAACAAACAAACAAACAAACAAAAAAGATTCTATTGGCCAGTTAATTTTTCCTAAGTTGCTGCAAGAAAAAATGGTGAACTAGAAAGCCCTTATCAAAGGGACAGCTGACTGTCATTACTCAATGATGAAAACAACTTTGGCTGAATTTTATACCTATTTAGCTTAAGATTTCTGTTTACACAAGATTTTTTGATAGTACAGCTTCAAGTAGCAACTGAAAGATCTCCCTCTGGGTTTTCTCAAGGCTGAAAATAATGTAGGAAAAAATTTTGTTTCTTCAAAAAACAGTGCAATTTTTTGGAAAGGTTAAAAAATCGGGGGATCTGCATGGCTCAGTCAGTTAAACATCTGCCTTTTTTTCTCAGGTCATGAACCCAGGGTCCTGGAATCAAGTCCCAAATCAGATTCCCTGCTTAGTGGGGAGTTTGCTTCTCCCTTTCCCTCTACCCCTTCCCCCTGCTTGTGCTCTCTCTCTCTCTCAAATAAATAAATAAAATCTTTTAAAAAATATATATGTTCATCCTTGTGGACATCATTTTTCATGAATAATCCTATTTAAGAATACTTCAAGTTAGGGGTGCCTGGGTGGCTCAGTTGGTTGAGCGACTGCTTTCAGCTCAGGTCACCATCCAGGAGTCCTGGGTTCCCTGCTGGGCAGGAGGCCTGCTTCTCCCTCTCTCACTCCCCCTGCTTATGATCCCTCTCTAGCTATGTTTCTGCCTATCAAATAAATAAATAGAATCTTTAAAAAAAAAGAATACCTCAAGTCCTTTCATACTCTACTGGTGTTTTTTGGAAGGGGAATTCTACAGATCATCTTTTATTTATAAACTGTATATTTGATTGCAATCCTAGGCAAAAAGATTATCCAACCTGCCCATTGTTGCTTATAAAAACCATCTTTTGGTATCTTCTTGTGTACTTCTATATTATTAGAGCAAACTGTCAACATTTGTGACTACTTTTGGAAGTCAGTGTAATTAAATACTTCTTATCTCCTTGCACTTTCTTTAAGAGCTTTGAAACTTACTTACATCCATGTGATGCATTGCTAACATGTAATGTACTGCATCTCCTGAAGTTCTAAGTTCTAATAATTATCAAGGTTTCAAACTCAGTCCCCATCGAATATAGTAATGCATGTACAAAATTAAATAAGTAATCCTCACATTTCTTGCTAAAATATTCAAAAACGGTTCACTCATCTCTCCCCACCTCATTTATTTACCTGATGTTTCCAAATATTAATTAATTATAATTCATTTGCAGAACTTTCTGAATGCCCCAATAACCTCTGTGTCCTTTAAAGAAATTTTTGAGAAGACTGGCCAGGAGGCTGATAGAATCCCCGTGCATTTCTTGCAATTCATGATAAGAACACCAGATACCATTAACAACATATCCATTGCATTTCCTAGCATGCTTGACTGTGAAGTCTCTTGGTTCCAAAACTATAACAGCTCAGGTTTATTTGAGATACTGGCTACATAAAGTTGATATTAGGTTGGTTGCATTTCAGGCTAAGTACCAGCAGTTTAGTCCAACTCCTAGATTTGGGGGTAGGGAGTAGAGGACAGTAACTCATGCTATCTTATTTCTTTTCTCCTTAGTCTATTTTTATCTTCTTTTCCTATATTATATTTCCTCAGCTTTTTATATTTGGCTGCTTCTACCAGGGCATGATTTCTGGCCACCGAACAAATAGAGTTTTTTCAAGGAAGTATGCATTGATAGTATATAAGCATTTGTTGATAATGAATCTGAGGCCTTTTCCTTGAAAGTCCTATGGGATAATATATACTTAGACATTTAGTATTGAGGTAGAGTCAGTGGAATATATTCTTTTTTCCTTTAAAATGTCTGATCTTTTCTATATATGTTCTTTATGAAGTATGTCCTCAGAAAATAAAAGCCGAAAAAGTTTGGGTCAAGAGAAGCTAAGAAACTAGAGGAGTTATTCATACAGATTCACATTCCAAATTAGAAATAAATACGAGACAATCCCCCTTATGGCTCCTTTACATAACCTAGAGAATATCTGTCTACACTTTAGGCTTCAATGAAGTTCCATTTTGCTTCATTTAAGAAATGATGTTTGGTGAAAAAAACCCAATGGAATGTTCTCCCTTCTATTTCATACTAATTCACCCAAGGAATGCACTGTTATCAACAGAATTATGTAACATCAGTCATAAGTAAATTGTCTATATACTTTTATTTTCCAAATAAATAAATTTGTATTTGCAATGCATTTATTGTCTCTACTACAAAATATATTATGACACCAATTCCAGGAATAAGCATATATCACATTAAACTACTGATCCTTACCCACTTTTCTTAGTGTTCACTTTTCTATTTAGTTTGGAAAATTCTAATTAACAACTAAATAAGTTTTGTTACTTTGTGATAAATTTGGGATATTTCTAAATAGTTCGTACCATTCAGCTGCATTGTCTTCATGATGGACAAATGGATAATTAGGAAAACTGGAAAGTCTGACACAAATGTCATAGAGAATATATCCAATATCAGCATCTTTAGACATAAATATGTGTCAACTCACTTGTTTGTCAGATACCAGCTGTACAACTTCAGGCAATTTATTCTTTTAACCCTCCCTTTCCCTAACTGTATTACTATTTATCTGTATTACAAATGGATAAGTTCTGGGGTGCCTGTGTGACTCAGTTGATTAAGCATCTGACTCTTGATCTTAGCTCAGATCTTGATTTGAGTCATGAGTTCTTAAAAAAAAAAGTATAAGTCCTAAGAATCTGTATTTTTAACAAATTTTCAGTATTTCCTATATAGCTGAATTTGGCCCATAAATAAATGCTGGAAACTATAACCCAAAACCAATATTCCATCACATTTTTATACAAAGTATATCTATTGATTATAAAATTAAATATTAAATAAGTCAATGAATGAAGTTGTAAGGAGAAAAGTCTTAAATAAAAAAAAAATTAAAAAAATACCTTAGAAGAGGAAATCATTTTAATCTGCGTTGGAGGTATAGCTTAAAGATAAAGATTACTCTTTTGGGATTTTTTTATTTTTTGCCTTCACGCCTGTATCTTCTTTCTCTTGTTATTTCTGATGATGCCTACTTTAGTTTTTGGCTTGAGGACATATATTTAGTACACAAACTATCTGTACAAAACTTTCTCTCATACATCCTCATACAAGGGAAATGTACAGTAAGGTTGGAAGAATGCCTCAGATGGAGTTTTCACGCAGATGTATCAATGTTAATGAATAGTGTCTTCTTCTATAGCACTGAAAAAGAATGTCTGATACTTCTGACTTCTGTAATACGGTAATATGGTAAACTACATATTCTTAAAAAGCAACAAAAATAAAATATCTAAACAAACTAAAATGCATGTTAAAATAATGTGTCTGAAATTGTTGATGAAATGATAACGAATTTAGAGAAATCCCTCAGAAGGAAAGAGGTATACAGAGTGAGGGAAGTGGGGAGAGGCAGAAAGAAGAGGAACAAGGAGGAGCAGAAAGAAATGGAGTATTAAACTAAAGTGGTTATTAACTTTTGGAGAAACTGACAATCCAGAAATCTGTATTATGGAGTTTATTTTAAAATCTACACAATGATGAATTGATTCAGGGACTCACACACACAGCTGTGACCACTGAAAGACAGCCCAGATTAAAAGAGACCAGATTAAAAGACCCACAAAGCTATGACCAGAGAGGTGATCCAGATTAAAAATGTATTTCCACTTTCACAGTGGATACTTTTGTGTCTCTTCCTTGATGGGAATGGGAGTAAAAGTGGCAGTGTCCTCAAAGGTTTTAAGACTAAGCAAGATGGAAACTAGCTGTAATTCAAAATATATCTGCTATTTAAAAATAATAAATTACATTCTTTTAAAAAGTTCTTAAAAGATGCCATAGGAAAATGCCAAAAGATCAGTGATAAAGCAGGAAAAATATTAAGCACTAATGATAAATATGGTAGGAAGATTACTATAATTAATGACGAAGTCTTAAAAAGAATAAGGCAAACAAAAACCCTTAAAAATTCTGAAATAAAAATGGGCAAAAACATGAATAAAGAATTCTCAAAATTATGATATAAAAATAGTTTTGAATACATGAAAATATATCTGATCTCCCTTCAAATAAGTGCAAATATTTCATTGAAATATTAAAGTATTATCATATGACCTATAAAACTGGAAAAAATATGAGTTTTCCATAACTCATAAAATACAGACATAAATACCCAATAGTGCAGGCTTATGGAGAAGTTGATATAGACACACTAGTAAGTATTCAGGGAATATTTTAAGAATGTAGGCTCTGTAATCACATAGCATCCATTCAAATTCTGTTGTCTTGTGTAAAATCCTTAACACTCTATGCCTCAGTTCTTTACCTATGAAATGAGTTTATAAAAATATCTATGAATTAATGCTACTATGAAGATCAAAGTTATTATACATAAACTGCTTAGAACAGTATCAAGCACATAATTAGAGATCAAAAGACATTAGCTGGTAATCCTAGCACAGAACCTATTTCTGTAGGACCCAGAGCCCAGGACCATGAATTTGTATCTAAATTTAGTGAGAGCTGGAACCAATATTTTGGTAACTATATTCTATAATGGCACTAACAGTGATTCTCAACGGAGGGTGCATATCAGCATCGCTGTTGCTCTCTTTAAAATTATAAAAATAAATAAAACACAGAGACCCTAGAGCACCAAAAATGTACTGAACGGAAGTTTTAGATATGAGGTCCAACTTGAAGTAAGTTCAAAAATGTCTTAGGTGATATTCCTTATTAAGTACTGCAGTGATAGGAATTTTGAGGGAGCAGTATAGCTAAAAAGGCAATAATTCTAAATCTATGAGCCTCGGGTTTTTTTCCATAATATTAGATTAATGATTCCTTACAAGGAATTCCTTACAAGCAGGGCTGGTGTAATGATTAATGGAGATAATATACAGAAAACACCTAGTTCATTGTTAGTGCTCAATGAATAATGGCTATTATATCCTGTTCTTGTAAAAGGTTGAAAAACCACATAAAAAAAAGAAATGGTGTATTTATAAAAGATCACAGATAATGTAATTTAGTATCATATTTTAATAAGATTTGTAATTTGGGTAGAATTTTAAACTCTATTTTAACACTATAATACCAAATCCTAGAATGCAAAAATACCACCTATTTTTACAAAGGTAATTGAAGGTCTTATCACCATTTCAAATAATGGATTTATGCTGCTGACTTGCACACATAAATGAGTGCCCTTGTGAACTGAAAGATATTCAAGCATGTTTATCATAGCCAGAGTCTTCCACTGCATATTGATCAACACCCCTCACTCATTAACATACAGGACTCTTTGCTTGAGCTTTCATTTGCATGCTCTTCCAAAAGCTCCTTTTTCCCTCCCTATTCAAACAGCCAATGACCTTTGTAATCAACAAGAAAATTAAAAGCAGGTGGGAGCTTATTTTTAATGATGTTGAGACCAAACTGTTTAACTCAATTCTGAACTTTTTTCTTCCAATCCTTTTTAATGCCTGGTAAATATTAATTATGTGAAGTTAGAAAGCAACTCTGATTTTCTCATTGTCTCTGATCAAGCTCTGTAACTCTTTGCTTTTATATTTAATTAACATGATGAAAACATTTCTCATCTATCAGTATTTTATTTTTTCCTGGAGGTCCCAGTACAAGCATGATAACATTGGGATTTAGCTAATGTTCTGGCAATCTTCACAAATTTACCTAGATTATTATAAATAAAAACTGATTGGGGACATTTCCTACAAGTTGTAAATGTTTATTTTAATGAATCCATATTAGGGATGTGAAATAGAGTGTCAACATCATAAATGGCAAGTATTGGCCTTGTTTTCTCTTTTGCTTTACGATATTTTTAGTCTCATTTAGGCAAAATAAACCCATTTCCCTAAAGTTTGTCAGGATAAGAACCAACAAATTTTTGTTTTCACTTTTATATACTTCAAGTATATAATGAATTAAGTTATAAAGACTGCCAATTACAGTCATATCTCAATAATCTGCAAATTGTGTGCATTCTGAACCCAAAGTAAAGTCGGTATCAGGCCAGGTTCGCTACACTATTTAATATAGGTCTACTCTATAATTTCCTACTACCCCAAAAAAATAATTCAAAGAAACCAAAATTTTCTCAAAATGAATCATCCAAATCCCTTGAAACAGAGTTCTGGATATGCCACAGGTGTCTTTTGTTACTTTTTTTTTTTTTTTTTAAAGTTTCCTGTTCCTATTTTTTTTTTTTAAGATTTTATTTATTTATTTGACAGAGAGAAACACAGCGAGAGAGGGAACACAAGCAGGGGGAGTGAGAGAGGGAGAAGCAGGCCTCCAGCCAAGCGGAGAGCCCAACGTGGGGCTCGATCCTGGGTCTCCAGGATCATGACCTGAGCCGAAGGTAGTCGCCCAACTAACTGAGCCACCCAGGCGCCCCATCTTTTGTTACTTTAAAGCAATATAGGGTTCATTATTTTTTACATCTCACAGTCTATTCAGCAATCTCTCCATTATGATTACCATTTGATTTTTAAAAAATTTATTACTACGCTACAGCAAATTAAATATTTATCTGACTATAAAACAGAATATAGTTTTGGGGGAAAAAAACTATCAAATATTTTACTTTTCATTTAAAAAAAACTAAAATGACCTGCCTTTAATGAATGGCCAGTATTTTTAAAGACCATTTTAACTATTAATGTTTTGTAAAGGGACTGATTTTTTCAGCTATTCACATAGTAGTCAGTGTTGTTTAAAATATTTATACTTACATATATATTTAAAATACATATACAAATCCAAAGATTTTTATTGGTAGTAAAGTCTTTAAGAAAATCAATAGAAGCTTGCTTAACAGTGAATTGTTGGGCGCCTGAGTGGCTCAGTAGGTTAACGTCTCTGCCTTCAGCTCGGGTCATGATCTCAGGGTCCTGGGATCGAGGCCCATATCACGTTCTCAGGGAGCCTGCTTCCTCCTCTCTCTCTGCCTGTCTCTCTCTCTGTCAAATAAATAAATAAAATCTTTAAAAAAAAAAAAAACAGCAAATTTTCTTTTCAACCAAAGTCAAATCCAAATTTCTTTTGAGGTCCATCAGTGTGGTAGATGGTTCTCCATCCCTTCACAGTTTCAGTCTGAAAGCATCTTTAGGTCTAAAATGAGTCTGTTATAGACAGCATCTGGATGGACCTTGCTTTTTTATTCAATCTGATGCCCCATGTCTTTTAATTGGAGTATTTAGCCCATTTACATAAATAGTAATTATTGATATGAATTTAGTGTCACTGTATTGCCTATAAAGTCCCTGTTTCTATAGATTATCTCTGTCTTTTCCTGGTCTATGTAGCTTTTAGAGTCTCTCCTCATTTATAGGATCCTCCTTAATATTTCCTGCAGAGCTGGCTTGGTGGTCACATAATCTTTCAGTTTCTATCCTGGAGCTCTTTATCTCTCTTTCAATTCTGAATGGCAGCCTTGCTGGATAAAAAATTCTTGGCTGCAGGTGTTTTTCATTTAGTACCCTAAATATATAAGGCCGGCCCTTTCTGGCCTTCCAGGTTTCTTTAGATAGGTCTAATGTTAGGCTGATGTTCCTCCCTCTGTAGGTAAAGAAACTCCTGTGTTGAGCTGCTCTCAAAAGAAAGCTGGGATAGCAATCCTCATTTCAGACAACCTAGATTTTAAACCAAAGACTGCAGTAAGAAATGAAGAGGGACACTATATCACACTTAAAAGGTCTATCCAATAAGAAGATCTAACAATTGCAAATATCTATGCCTTCAAAATGGGAGCATCCAATAATATACACCCATTAATAACCAAGGTAAAGAAACACATTGAAAATAATACATTAATAGTAGGGGACTTCAACACCCCATTCACAGCAATGGATGTATCATCTAAACAGAAGATAAGCAAAGAAACAAGGGCTTTGAATGACACACTGGACCAGATGGATTTCATAGAAATATTTAGAACATTCCCCCCTAAAACAACAGAATACTCATTCTTCTCAAGTGCAAATAGAACTTTCTCCAGAATAGATCACACAGTGGGTCACAAATCAGGTCTCAATTGATACCAAAAGATTGGGTTTATTCCCTGTGTATTTTCAGATCACAATGCTTTGAAACTTGAACCCAATTGCAAGAGGAAATTTGGAAGGAACCCAAACACTTGGAGGTTAAGAGCATCCTACTAAAGATGAATGGGTTAACCAGGAAATTAAAGAAGAATTTTAAAAATTCATGGAAACTAATGATAATGAAAACACATCAGTTCAAAACCTCTGGGATACATCAAAGGTAGTCCTAAGAGCAAAGAATACTGCAATACAAGTACTAGAAGTCCTAGCCTCAGCAATCAGACAAAAAAATAAATAAATAAAAAGCATTCAAATTGGCAAAGAAGAAGTCAAACTTTCATTCTTTGTAGATGACATGATAATTTATGTGGAAAACCCAAAAGACCACCCCAAAATTGCTAGAACTCATACAGCAATTCAGCAACATGGCAGGATACATAATCAATGCATAGAAATCAGCTGCATCTATACACTAAAACTGTGACTGGAGAAAGAGTTATTAAGGAATCAATCCCATTTAAAATTACATCCCAAACCATAAGATACCTATGAATAAACCTAACCAACGAGGTAAAGATTCTGTACTCTAAAAACTACAGAACCCTAATGAAAGAAACTGAAGAAGACACAAAAAGATGGAAAAATATCCCATTCTCATGGATAAGAATAAACTTTGCTAAAATATCTATCCTGCCCAGCGCAACCTACACATTCACTACAATCCCTATCAAAATACTATCAACATTTTTCACAGAGCTGGAACAAATAATCCTAATATTTGTATGGAAACAGAAAAGACTCCAAATCAACAGAGGAATGTTGAAAAAGAAAACCAAAGCTGGGGGCATCATAATGCCTGATATCAGGCTATATTACAAAGCTATGATCATCATGATATCATAGTACTGGCACAAAAACAGACACATAGATTAATGGAACAGAGAAGAAATCTCAGAAATGGACCCTCGACTCTATAGTCAACTGATCTTTGACAAAGTAGGAAATAATGTCCTATGGAAAAAATACAGTCTCCTCAATAAATGGTGCTAGAAAAAGTGGACAGCTACAAGCAGAAGAATGAAATTGGACTATTCTCTTATACCATATACAAAGATAAATTCAAAAATGGATGAAAGACCTAAATGTGAGATAGAAATCCATCAAAATCCTAGAGGAGAACATAGGCAGTAACCTCTTCAACCTGGGCCACAGCAACTTATTGCAAAACACATTTCTAAAATCATGGAAAACAAAAGCAAAAATATGCTACTGGAACTTCATCAAGATAAAAAGCTTCTGCACAGTGAAAGAAATAATTGGCAAAACTAAAAGGTGACCTATACAATGGGAGAAGGTATTTGCAAATGACATATCAGATAAAGGGATGGTACCTAAGATCTGTAAAGAACTTATCAAACTAGGGGCACCTGGGTGGCTCAACTGGTTAAGCCACTGCCTTCAGCTCAGGTCATGATCCTGGAGTCATGGGATGGAGTCCCACATTGTGCTTCCAGCTCCATGGGTAGTCTGCTTCTCCCTCTGACCTTCTCCTCTCTCTCATGCTCTCTCTCACTCACTCTCTCTCTCTCTCAAATAAATAAATAAAATCTTTAAAAAAAGAACTTATCAAATTCAGCACGCCCAAAAAACAAATAATCCAGTCAAGAAATGGGCAGAAGACATGAACAGACACTTCTCCAAAGAAGACATACAAATGGCCAACAAACACACAAACACATGAAAAAATGCTTCATATCACTTGTCATCAGGGAAATACAAATCCAAACCACAATGACATACCACATCATACAAGTTAGAGCGGCTAAAATTAATAAGCTAGGAAGCAACAAATGTTGCCCAGGATGTGGAGGAAGGGGAACCCTCTCACACTGCTGATGGGAATGCAAGTTGGTACAATCACTCTGGAAAACAGTACAGAGGTTTCTCAACACATTAAAAATAGAGCTACCTTATATTCCAGCAATTGTATCACTGGGTATTTACCCCCAAAATTCAGAACTAGTGAAAACAAGGGATACCTGCACCTGAATGTTCATAGCAGCAATGTCTATAATAGCCGAACTGTGGAAGGAGTCGAGATGTCCCTCAAAATTAATAAAGAATGTGGTTCATACATGCTGTGAAATATTATTCAGCCATCAGAAAGGATGGATAGCTACCATTTACTTTGACATAGATAGAACTGGAGGGTATTATGCTAAGTGAAATAAGTCAATCAGAGAAAGACAATTATATGGTTTCACTCATATGTGGAATATAAGAAATAGCACAGAGGATCATAGGGAATGGGCGGGGGAACCAAATGGGAAGAAATCAGAGAAGTAGACAAACCATGAGAGACTCTTGACTCTGGAAAACAAACAGAGGGTTGCTGGGGGTCGGGGGTGATGGGTAACTGGGTGATAAGCATCAAAGCAGGGCATGTGATGTGACGAGCACTGGATATTATATGTAAGTAATGAATCACTTAACACTACATCAAAAACTAATTACTATATGTTGGCTAATATAATTTAAATAAAAGAAGAAAAAATCAAATCTACAAATCTTGTTTATCTTTATTTTTTATGATACATTTATATATTGGATAATTACCAAATAATCTGAAGTAGCTTAAAATGAAAGACATTAAGATATTATTTTAACTGCAATAGAAAATCAAGACCAAAGGAAAAAGTTAGGAAAATATGGTTACCAAAAGGACTACCCTATGTTTTTCACAGCATTCCAAATATAACTATAAGCCTTATGACACTCAGAATAAAAGTGAAAGGAATATAATAAACAGTATAGCTCTCATACTGGGAAACTAAACAAATGAGAAAACTAAAATTAGAGTCTATACTTAAGATAATCAGCATCTAACCACTATAACATTCAACTCAAAATTCACCTGAAGATTGCATATTTTAACTTCAAAGTTTTCTATGTCAGGAAAGCTTGTAAGACTGCCATATACTACTAATGTCAAAGTGTCATATACTAGTATTTTGGAAATATCAGGGAAGACAGAATATAAACAAAATAGCAATAAACATAAGGAAAGTGGAAAGAAAGGTTTAATTACTCTTTCTACAGTCTGTCTTTATTTTTATGACCTGAGCAATGTTTGAAGATTTGACATTTAATTCATTTCTCTGCAATATTAACTCAAATAATGTATGGGTGGACATGATACCAGATCCAAAATAACTAAAAATCTGAAGACCGTATAAAAGGACAATCATTTTTGCTTTATCGTTGAGGAAGTTTACTGAGAAATGAGCTGTCAGTAAAATTGAGATACCTCATCGGGGGAGAATAGTAGTCTTACTGTGGTGATCATTTTGCAATATATATAAATATCAAAATATTACGCTATAAACCTGAAACTAATATAATGTTGCATACCAACTGTATCTCAATAAAAAATGCTCAATTAAACACACACACACACACACACACACACACACACACACACACAAAAACAGAAAAAGACTGGAAGACAAAAATCAGAAGAATAAACAAGGTCAATAAATAGAAAACAGTAACAAATATCATACATATTAATCCAACTCTACCAATAAACACTTTGATAATCAATGGTCCAAATGCACCAATTTAAAGAGATTGTGAGAGTGGATCAAACCAAGATGCAGGGGCATTTGGGCGGTGCAATTAGTTAAGTACCTGACTCTTGGTTTTGGCTCTGGTGATGATCTCACGGTCGTGAGAACAAGCCCCATGTCAGGCTCTGCACTCAGTGCAGAGTCTGCTTAAGACAGTCTCTTCCTCTGCCCCACCTCACTGCACTCTCTAAATTAAGTAAATAGGGATGCCTGGGTGGCTCAGTTGGTTGGGCGACTGCCTTCGGCTCAGGGCATGATCCCGGAGACCCAGGATCGAGTCCCACATCCGGCTCCCCGCTCGGTGGGAAGCCTGCTTCTCCCTCTCTCACTCTCCCTGCTTGTGTTCCCTCTCTGGCTGTGTTTCTCTCTGTCAAATAAATAAAATCTTTAAAAAAAATAAATAAATTAATTAATTAATTAATTAAGTAAATAAATATTTAAAACAAAGACACAAATATATGTTGTCTATAAGAAACCTCTATAAATTTATAGGCATGTATATATTAAAAGCAAATGAATTGAGAAAAATATACCATGGTAACACTAATGAAAAGAAAGCTGTAATATTTATATTAATATCAGATAGGACAGACTTCAAAGCAAGTTATCAGGGATAAAGAAGGACACAGTAATAAAGAAGTCAATTCTCCAGGAATGCCCACCAATCCTTAACGTACATATGTGCCTCATAATAGAGCTATCTGAGGTGAACTATGTGAGGCAAAAACTAATAGAATTGCAAAAAGAAACAGATAAATCCATTGTCAGAGTTGGAGATTTTAACATCCCTCTATCAGAAATGGGCAGATAGAGCAGGCAGGAAATCTGTAAGGACATAACTAAACTCAATAATACCATCAGTCGATTGGATATTATTGATATCAATAGACTACTTTATCCCAACAACAGAACATACAGTATTCTTTTTTTTTTTAAGATTTTATTCATTTATTTGGCGCAGAGAGAGAGAGAGAGAGAGAGAGAGAGAGATATCACAACTAGGTAGAGAGGCAGGCAGAGAGAGAGGAGGAAGCAGGCTCCCTGCCAAGCAGAGAGCCCAATGTGGGCCTCAATCCCAGGACCCTGAGATCATGATCTGAGCCGAAGGCAGAGGCTTAACCCAATGAGCCACTCAGGCGGCCAGAACATATACTACTCTTAAGCTTACATGGAAAACTCACCAAAATACAGCACATTCTGGGCCATGAAAACATCTTAACAAATTTAAAAGAATAGAAATCATACAATGCCTATTCTCAGATCACAATGAAATTAAACTAAATATTGACAGCAGGAAAAAAATTGGGGGAAAAAACCACAGAGATAAAACACACTCCCAAATAATACATGAGTTAAAGAAGTTAGATTCCCTACTCTCCCACAGAGACTGAGAAATGGGAATTTCTCTCTCTTGATACATACCTTTCAAAGGGATGGCTCCTAGGTCTTTTGTAAAGACATGCTTGGGTTGTACAGGATACATCTGAAAGAGACAATAAATGATTTACATCTACAAGTTTTCTAAATGAATGCTTCTAAGAAGAGGGAGGTCAAGGACTTTCAGTCAGGTGTGACTGGAATGAATAGTAAATTCTTTGAGCTACATTAAGGTTTCTCAGACAGGCATTTTAAAGGGTTGGTGTTGTCCTGGGAACAGGACTTTGAGCTGACAGAAACAATGCTAATGTTTGTTCCAGGCTCCTTAGTGGTGTACAGGGCAAGGTGAATGCAATCACTTCTGCTATGAGTTAGTAGTTCTTACAGGTCAAGTATGAGGCCTAGATGAGAAGAAGGCTCACTAGAGAGAAGTACGGTCAAAGAAGGAGTCTTTGTCACCATATATAAGGTGAGAACTAATTCTTCATTTTCATAAATAGATTCTTGTTCTGGGAATTATAGTTATAATAAATTGTTTATAGCACAGCTAGCTTCTACTTCGCTAGGAATGCTCCTGGTGTTCTAAAAGGCTATATTACAGTATGTTATAGTATTTTACCTTAAAAGTATGCATGTACTTTTTTTAATAGAAAGGAAAAATGCTAGAAGTAACATTATACTAGCTTAAGTTTATTTTTTGTCACTCTATATCATACTATCTGTATGTGATATTCAATGCTACAGATAATTTTAGTTAGGTTATATTTAACACATTAAAACTACTTTTAGCATAAGTCACATTTGGTGTTTTATTTCTTATGTTACCATAACAAAAATTAAAATTAAAATGCATGCATATTGAGCATAAAAATTCCAAATAGTGTGTGTGCATGTGTGTGTGTATACACACGCACAAACAAAACTATGTGCTTTGTAGTAGAAGGAAGATTACCATATGACAAGAATACAATTTTCAAAAAATAAATGGGTAAGAAGGTACATTAAGTAAATGCTTAACGGAAGTTTGAACCATGTTGTAACTCCTGCATAGGGCTTGTTTATAAGTACCCTTAAAAAATTAACACTGCTTGGGGCGCCTGGGAGGCTCAGGTAGTTAAGCAACTGCCTTCGGCTCAGGTCATGATCCTGGAGTCCCAGGATCCAGCCTTGCATCAGGCTCTCTGCTCAGCTTTCAGAAGCCTGCTTCTCCCTCTCTCACTCCCCCTGCTTGTGTTGCCTCTCTAGCTATGTTTCTCTCTGTCAAATAAATAAATAAAATATTTTAAAAAAGAGAGAGAGAGAGAGAACACTGTAGCAAACACTAGTGGAACATTAAACTATATAATATTCTTGTTAAACAATGTGTAACAAGAAAACAACTTTACAATTTTTGTTTTTTTAAACCATACTTGCACACCTCATGCTAACAAATTAAGAAGCAAACAAGTCTATTCACATTCAAACAAGAAGTGTAGGGGCTCTGCATGTCATGTTGCACACTTCCCTATGGAACACTCTAGTTTTGCAACTGCTTATCAACTGATACATGTTTAGGTTAAAATACAATAGATAAGTATGGCAGGAGAACAATATATAAATGTTTATATTTGCATTGTAAGATATTCCACAGCTATCATATTCAAGGTACACAGATGGAAGGTCTTTTTTTTTTTTTTAAGATTTTATTTATTTGAGAAAGAGCATGAGAGGGAAGAATGTCAGAGGAAGAAAATAAATGACCCCCATGGAGCTGGGAGCCCAATGTGAGATTCAATCCCGGACCCCCAGACCATGACCCAAGCTGAAGGCAGTCTATCAACCAACTGAGCCACCCAGGCACCTGAAGTCTGTTTTTAAAAGGTCTTCAATTAGGTAATTTATATCATAGTAGGCTGAAGGACATACAAAGAAAGAAAATAAATAGGGGGCCCAACATGAATAAGGGAGAAAATACTTACAAAGCACGTATCTAATAAAAGACATACCAAGACTTTACGAAACTCCTATAATTCAATAATAAAAAAAGATAATCCAATAAAAGTGGGCAAAAGATGTGAATGTTTACAAAAAAACATATATTAATAGTTAACATATGAAAAGATGCTCAACACCATTAGTCATAAGGGAAATACAAAGTAAAACCAAAATTACATAGCATTCCATTCCTATAAAAATGACTACAATAAACAAGGCAGACAACATCAAATGTTGGCAAGCATGTGGAGTAATGGAACTACTCATGAATTGTTGGTAGGTATGTAAAATGGTACAGTCCCATTGAATAACAGTCTTGCAGTTCTCAAAAAATTAAACATAAAACTACCATACAATCCTAGAAATTCCACTAGTATCCAAGATAAACACATGTTCACACAAAGATTTGTATACAAATTATGCTACATGTAGGGTTCATAGCAGCACCCGCCATAATAGCCAAAAACTGGAAACAACCTAATTGTGGATAAACTAGTTAGAGTAGGAACTGTAAATGGGCATGAGACATCTTATAAGGAAGGGATATGAAAATGTCATGAAATGGATTTATTGTACTGGTTACAGTACTTGGTTACTAGTTACAAAAAGTGACTAAGTTGTACGTTTCAAATGGATGAATCTTCTACGTATGTAAAATAAACCTCAGGACAGCTACTGAAAATATTTTTTTTCCTGTCTATTTGAATTCAGACAGGAGATAAATATCATGAGGACATGTATTAAAATTTTTTTGAATAAAAATATATGCAAAGATGTTTGTCCTAATACTGAGTAAGTTTGATCTGACAATCCGTCTCACCAGTTTGACAATAGTGGCATTCCATTTGTTTTTTGTTTTTTTTTTTGAGAGAGAGAAAATGAGTAAGGAAGGAGCAGGAGAATGAGAGAAAATCTTAAGCAGGTTCCATGCCCAGGAGAGAACCTGATGAGACGTTCCATCTCATGACCCTGAGATCATGACCTGAACTGAAATCAACAGCCGGATGCTTACCCTCAAGAGTGGCATTTCCAATTAGATTATATGGAAGGTATTTTCAATAAATTGGAAGGGGGGATCTGAAGTTTTGATAAAAACTTTGATGAAAACAAAAGATGTGAATGCAAGATATAAGTGTTTTCCAACTCTTTCTGCATAAAAAAGGTGCCTCTAAGTGAAGGAAGAGTAAGTAAAATTAATATGTTATTAAGTCCCAGTAAAACTCCTGGTTATACTTTCTAGAATAGAGAAAGTAACAGACCCTAAAGCACTTGTAATAAAACTCTTCAACTATTTAAGTGTTTCTAAATCTGTTTGTTCACCAAAATGAATGGGAAACTTGGGGCACCTGGGTGGCTCAGTTGGTTAGGCAACTGCCTTCAGGTCAGGTCATGATCCAGGAGACCTGGGATCAAGCCCCCCATCAGGCTTCCTGCTCAGCGGGAGGCCTGCTTCTCCCTCTCTCACTGTCCCTGCTTGCACTCCCTCTCTAGCTGTGTTTCTCTCTGTCAAATGAATAAATAAAATCTTAAAAAAAAATGAATGGGAAACTATGCAAATTATCTAGTGTAAAAACACAAAATATTTTTTACATATGATAATTTGGGTGATATCGCTCAGAAGGTGTTCAAAGTATCAAGTGACATTATTATATCAAAATTATCCTATTATCACCCACCTATTTTTTGTTAACAAGGTTACTCTGTTCTTATAACTACTGATATATAAAATAGGTATACAAAAGATACAAAAACTCACTTCAGAAATATATGAACCCAGGGATATACAAACTAATTGAGAAAAGCCCTCATTCTTGGTAGGAAGAGAACCAAGATAGGCAATCTAGGCAGAAATCTTTTGCAGTGAGTCTAGCATTTAGAGAATAAATTGTCTATACAAGGTTAATTACTATATTTTAAACCAAAAGGAGTTCTAGAAAGACAAAGAGGGAAAGAATTCTCAGCATTTAAGTCTAAAAGCTGAGGAAGAATAAGGTGGTGCAAATAGTAGGAAGGGTTGAACACCAGAGTTCCTTAGCAGGGAGTTATAATTTCACACTACATCAGGTTACTTTTCAGACCTAGATGGCAACATACTACAAATAAAAGTCAAAGATGCACCAAAACAAGATGTAAAAGGAGTGACACAAGTAAGGAGTCTTCTACATGTGACAGTTTAACATATAATCACAGATGAGCTCTCCAAGCTTGTAACACTACGAGAAACAGTAGACAATGACTAAGTCCAGGTGTATATATCCATAAAGGAGTGGTCATAAAAACAGAGGTCAGAGAATAAACTAACAGATTAGTACTGGAAAGAGAAACAAATATGAATGCGTATCCAAATTAGATGAAACTGAATGGCTTATGTTCAAAGCAAATGGTACTTTAATTTATGACAGTATTTTGCAATGTATAATTTTTGTTTACTGGAATATCATAATTATTTTGGCATACATAGTTTCAGTGTGCTAACTAATCATGTGAAAAGTTAAGG
>PITA01016543.1:0-46268 GCA_004023965.1 Spilogale gracilis
CCCCGATAGCGGTGCACGCCCACACTGCAGTTCAAACTAACTCCACAGCACTCCTCTGTGCCCCCAGCTCATGGATGGAAGGGCTCCCCCGCTCCTGGCACCCGTTCAAGCTGCCTGGTGAACTAAATTGATTTTTTATCGTTGCTCTGGAGCGAGCTTAATGAATCTGTTAGTGACGGCTGCCTGCCCCAATAGCCTCTCAGTGCCTTTGCCACCAGAACGGCTCTTCCTGAGAAGGAGGAGGCATTATTTAAGGCTCAGTCTGTGCCCCTGAGAGTCAGCGGGTCCAAGCTTTGCTCTTCTCTGAGGCATTTCCTTACTGGGGTAGGGCTCTAATGTGAGTCAGCAAAGGGAAAAAACAATGGAAGAGCTTTAATTAGTATATGTGTTCCTAAGGATAAACTTCCATCTGTCCATCCATCCACCCATCCACCATCCATCCATCCATCCATCCATCCCTTTACCAGTCCATTCACTCACTTGTCAATCTACCCATTCACCGAGCCATCTGTCCTTCTTCCAATCCATTTTTCTTTTTTAAATGATTTTATTTATTTATTTGAGAGAGAGAAAGCAGGAAGAGGAGGAGAGTGGGAAAGAATCTCAAGCAGACTCTGTGAGCTGAAAATTGGACTCGCTGTCCAACACGGGGCTCAATCTCATAACCCTGAGATCATGACTTGAGCTGAAACCAAGAGCTGGACACTTAACTGACTGAGCCACCCGGGCACCCCCACCCATCCATTTTTCTATCTACCCAACTATTCATCCATCCACCCATGTATGCATGCATCCACCCATCCATCCACCCACCCATCCTTCCTTCCATTTATCCTTCCATCCACACATCCATGCATCCATCCACCCAGCTGTTCATCCCTCCATCCATGCAGCCATCCTTTCATCCATGCATTCATGCATGCAACCATCTATCCATACATCCATCTATTCACCCTGCTGTTCGCCTTTCCATCCATGCATCCTTCCATCTCTCCATTGTTTCATTTATTTGTCATTCATTTGAGCTTTCATCATAAAATTCATCATAAAATCCAGCATCCTTCTGTGTCCTACAGGGTACCATGCTGCTTCCCCTTCAACCCATTTCTTGCCACTCTCTCCTCTTACTCCACTCCAATCACTCCAACATTGCTGTTTCTCAAACATGCCCCAGACCCTTTGCATCTGCTCTCTCCTCTGCCAGAAACACTCCTTCCTGGACACCCTCCAGGCTTGCTGCTTTCCTTCCCTATGTCTCTTCTCAAATTTCACCACTTCCAAAAGATGCTCACTGGTCATTCTTGATATAAATTAGCAACTCCCTGTCACTCTTTATCCTTTATTCCCCTTTTAAATTTCATGTCTTGTCCTCTGGCATTATATCATAGGTATTTATTTGGTTTAGTGTCTACTGTCTTCTGTTAGAAAGAAGTCCCATGAAGGAAGGCCCATGCCAGTTTCATTGGCCCGTGCATCCCTGGGTCCTAGAACAGTGCCCAGCATGTAATCAGCACTCAGAAAGGTTGATTTATGGAATCAATTATTTAATTCACTAATACATTTTCTGTCACTTGTTTCAGTTGCTGATACTGAAGTAAATGGTGAACAAAACCAAGCACAGCCTCTCACCTCTTAGGACATCATACCCTTGGAGCCTCACAGGATGGGAGGGGAGAATTTGACCCCAACCAAATAGCTACGTGTGTGATCATAACATTGCATCTGGGCGAACAGCCTTGAAGGAGGGGACATGAGGCCTCTAAACATTTCAAAGTTGTTCGAGGTGTGTTTTTGTTGTTCACGGTCAAGGCATCCTGTCCGTCCACATCACCCATGGAGATGCTGGTAGGAACAGAACCTGCTTCTTCGGGTTTTTGCTACCCTCCTAGAGGCTCCAGCTCCCTTGCTCATGCTCCCTGCCCTCCCCATCTTCAGTCTGCAGGGACAGAGAAGACAGAGGGGTGGGCCGCTCCTTGCCTCCTCAGGTTGGGTCAGGGCCTGCTTCAGAGAATGGATATTGCTGGTTTTATTATCTTTTCTTTTCCTCTCCTTCCATCTAAGCCAGAAGCCAGGCCCAGGGTGTCACCATGCCTCAGGGAGAAGGTGCTTAAGTAAGCCCAGAGATCCCCCAAAATGAGGGGGTTCCCTGAAGGGAAACAGAAATATCTTGCTTTTGAGGGTAGTAGGGATGCAGGAGGAATGCCTCAAGACCAAAATGAAGTTGGGGGCTGAATGGTAGCAGAAGTGGAGACCTGAGTCTCAGGGAGACAACACGACTTTGGAAGGTACAATTGCAGGTACACCAAGGGAGAAGTATTCCTGGCCATTGGGGTTCCCTGAGTCCTCCTTCCCCAAGAGCCCCATGCCTATAGCTTGAATACAGACAGTCATGGCCACAGCAGATGGTATTTCCCCCAATCAACTGTGGCAATATTCCCAATGCTATCTGCTCTTCCACAGCCTTGTCGTATCCCATCAAGAAGTAGTCTATTCCTCCTTCCTTTCAACCCAAGAGGGCTTGTGACCGCTCTGACAAAATGCATTAATGGTGACACTATGTAACTTCTGGGGCCGGGTCATAAGAAAAATGCAGCAGCTTCTGTCTGGCCCCTCTTTGTCTAGGAAAGCCCAGCCTTGAAACGAGCCACCGTGCTGTGACAAAACTCAAGTTCCATGATGGGCCATGTATGGATGCCCTAGGCTATTGTCCCAGCTAAGCATTCAACCTAAAATCCTCTCCAACAGCTGAATCTGGGAGCGAGTGAGATTCCCAGGGATTCCTTGTCCCAGGCTTCCAGTCTTCCGGTTGAAGTTCTAGACATCATGTACGTCAAATGCGTCAATATTTCTCTCTATACTCTGTACTAAACATTTTATAAATATTCACTCAGTCTTATCCTAAATGTTCCACTACTCTCTCCATTTTACAGGTGAAGAGCTGAAGCATAGGGAGAGAAAACAACTTGCTCGAAACCACCGAATAAGTGGCAGAACTGAGAACTGAACCCAGGCAGTCTGGCTCCAGAGCTCAGACACTAACTGAGCGGGACCTACATCCTGGCGGCAGTGACAGAAACGTAAAGATGACCCTTGGAGCTGCTGTTGTCTGGGGTCCAACCTGAAGGTCTTTCCAGCTCCGGAGAATGGAACTCCACTGCTGAATTCAAGTTGATCAATGGCAACAGCTAGATAGATGGGTAGATAGGAGGGATAGATTGTAAATGGCAGTTAATTTTCATTTTTGTGTTTTTTCATATGGGAGCTCTGGCCTAATGATGAATCCCTGCTAGGCAGGATTTGAGAAAAATAAACTAGAGATGGAGTCCCAGCACCAGTTCACCAGCTCTCTCAAAGTCTCAGTTTCCTCATCTGTAAAATGGGCATGACCATGCCCATCTCAGGAGATAGGCCCAAGATTCATTGGGATAACCTGTAAGGCACTTTTCATGGTGGCCAGCTCTCCCCACCCCCCAAAAAATGCTAGACTCCTACTTGGTCCCCATCCATCTCTTGTCCATATGCTTCCCCCCTCCTTTCTCAGCCTCCCCACCACTCCCCAGTAGGTCTGTGACTCCCCAGAGCTGTCTCAGACAGCAAGGTCCCCTGCCACCCGCTGTCCCTGAGCTGGAGGTACGCTCGCTGGCAGCTCCCCAGCAGTACGCACAGCTGTCAGGCCTGCACGCCTCCCTCCTCCAGTGGGGATGTGACCTTGTCTATCAGGAGGCCCCAGGAAACCCACTCAATGTGTTCCCAGCCTGGTAGGTGACATAAATATTTTCCAAAATGCAGGCAACAATCTGATTGGGGCCTTCCCCAGAGTGCCAAGTTCCAGGCTTGGGGCTGCAGAGGCAAAAAGGGGGGGAAATTCTTTTTTGCCAGTGAAGTTCGGCTCCTTCCTTCACTGAAGAGTTAAACTCTCCCTGTATCTCATCTCCTAGGTACTCTAAATTCCAACCTTGCTGACCTTCAGCAAGAGCCTACAGTGACTAGGACAGCCCTGAACGTGGCTTCTCAGAGCTACCAGACCATGTAGGGCCACATCTCAGGCATGAATGTGTGTTAGAACCATGCCATGATAACGTAGAGGTTATCATTTAAAATATTTTTAAAGGAGTCTTTATCTCCTAGAGGTAGACAGAGAATTACCCAAGGATGAAATGACAGTGTATCTAGATTTTGTTCAAGATAATACAGGTGGTGGCATATGAGGGAGGAGGCATATAAATGAGACAAGATGGGCTATGAGTTGCCAACAGTTGATGCAGACCACGGAGACATGGGGTTCTTTGGAGTCATGGATCTCAAACTTGAGTGGGCATCAAACCTTCCAGAAGGCTTGCTAAATGCAGACTTCTAGGCACCCCCACCCTGGAGACTCTCATTCAGTAGGTCTGAGTTCAGCATCAGATTTCACAAATCCAGTGGTCACCCAGGGGATTCTGCTTCTGAACAGCACTTGGGATAAATAACACTGCTTTATACTACTCTGTCCATGTCTGTGTTTGAAAAGCTTGATAATAAAACATTAAACAAGTTTAATTTCTAAAGAATCGCTTTCTAGAGATGCTGACTTGGGAGGCCTGGAGTGGGGCTCAGGAATCTACATTTTATCAGGCTCCGGGGTGGTTCTGATATAGGTGTTCCATGGCACACACTTTGCAAAACACAGAGCCAGGACAACCAGAAAATTGCCTTGTAGTGAAATATACACCATAATGAGGGCAGTCCTGGAGATTGAGTGGAATCTAGACTTGGCAGTCTGGGAAAGCTTCTTGGAGGAGATGACTCCTGAACGGGAGAAGCTGCAGGTAGCCAGATGATGATAGGGAAAGGAAGGGTGCACAGGGAACAGCATCTGCTAAGGCCCAGAGGCAAGCGTGAGCAGAATGCCCTTAGGAAATGGATAATAGCGATGCAGCTGAGGGGAGAGGAGGCAGAGGAGGGAGGTGACCAGAGACAAGTCTGAACAGTTCAGCAGGAGCTAGGTCTTCGTGGGCCATGAGTTCAGACTTCATCCTGGGGACAGCGGGAACCATGGAGGCTGTGAGAGAATGATGTGACCACATCTGTGCTTTGGAGTAATCTTTTGGACTGTCACGCAGACCATGAAGGGGCAGGAACGGAGGCTGGGATGCCGAATGAGAAGTATATTGCCATGTTCGGGCCTAAAATGAGTGGCAGCCGAGAAAGAGGTGGGCAGATCCTAGAGCACTTTGGGTAGGAGAAGAAACAAGTCTTGGAAGTTAGATTTTCAAAGGATTCGAGGCCATTTATATGAATGACTCAAGAACAAATGCCAAGATTTTTATGACAGAGAGAAAGAAGCCAGTGTAATCTAGGGAGAAAGGATTAGATTCTGAGGCTATTTCTTGAATTTGTAGCTTAAAACCCATGCCTCTAAACTGGACATCCACACGAGATGCAAGGAACCTCCTTAGAAGACCTTGTCTCCAAATCTGAACCGCTGAGCTCTGTCTCTCTACTTCTACCTATGTAACCAAATCAAGTCATATAACCTGCTGGGACCTCAGGCCTCCTGGCTGTGTGATGGGAAGCTAATGACTCCCTACCTCTCAAGGCTGACACAAGACTCCAAAAGTGATTACTCAGATACAGTCAGCATCCAGCACACTCCCAGCCCGGTCTCAGAAACCACATTAGGTATCACCTGCTCCTACAAGCTCCCTCCTGATGGGATCACTATCCCCTTTGCAATCCTCTTTGGTGGCAGAGGCACGTGTCTTTGGTGACACTAGTAACTAAAATAATCTGTTTCATGTCTGTCTCTCCTAAATCCTGAGCCACTGGCTGAAGTCACTTGACCTAGAACTTGACACATAATAAGGGCTCTACACAGCCATCTAGTCATTCAAGCATTATTTAATTGAGCCCCCACTATGCACCAGGCACTGGGAATTCACAAATCAAAAAGTAAATGAATGAATGACCTCTACAGTTCTGTGAAATGGAATGCTTTCCTTACGCCAGCCACTGGGATAAACTTAAAAAAAAAAAATAGATGGTTTCATTTAATCCTCGAGACTCTTAGATATGAGTAGCACTATTGGTTCTAATTTCCAGATAAGGAAACTGAGGCTTGGGGGCAGGGGCAGCAGGGGAGGGTAAGGCATCTCAGGCAGGGAGTGCTGTAGGTGCGGGGACAGTATGAGCAGAGGGTATTCTCCTTCAAAGCCTCCGGATCCTGAGCTCCTGATTAAGACATTGCCTTCACCTCTTCACTGATCACTTCCTGCAAGCGGACCCAGAAAGTCACCCACCAAGAGTTCTGTATTTCTCTCTAGCTCATAAACAGAAGCAAACAAGGTCCTTGAGTGAGACAGGAGTGTTCCGGCTTGGACAATGCAAAACAGCAGCGTGATGTTTGTATCTCGAGCAGGTGCGTTACTTTATCCACACTCATATTTCCTTCAGGGAGATGGACAGTCATCATTTAACTTATTAAATGCACAGCACTCAGCAAAGGTGCAGGGAGAGCCTGAGGCCACAGAGCAGATAATTTTGGGGGGTGAGTGGAGTCTGCGTGACCCCGAAGCCCAGCCCAGTCTTCCATCCACCCTTCCCTCTGGTGACACAGGACACTGTAATGAAGAATGTGGCCAGAGAGGTTTTATGCAAAACCCAGAAGGCATCTCACCACGGCAGCTTTTGCATCCAGTTGAAGTTCAAGGATGAAACTTTAAAAGGTATAGGACTCAAGGCAAAGCTAGGGGAGATGTACTGGATAGGAGAGCATCGAGCATGCCGGCTTTTTGGTTGCCTGATCTGCTATGAGGCTGGCCTCAGGGTACCTCAGAGCCCAACGGGGGCTAAGGTGTGCCTCATCTCCTGGGGCTCTCATGGTGGTGGACCCTTCCTGTGTCTGAGAAAACCAGGGGGGGGGTCCTAGGATGGAGTCCCCTGAGGGGATTGTCACCATGCTATTGACAGCTGAAAAGAAACCCTCTTGACCCTCCTGAGCTTTAGCAGATGGACTGGTACGCTTTGCATCACATGACCTATCCTCCCCCAAGAATAGTGGCCCGTATTTGGATGGGGGCGGGGGCAGGTGGTGAGGAATATCAACCTAGACTCTCATTTCATACAACAAAATAAATTCCGGGTGGATTTTGTAAGTCCAGAGTCAAACGTAAAAAATAATAAACATTGGAAGACCAAAATGAGGAAAAATGGGAAGTTCACAATACTGGGAAGGGGAAGGCCATTTCTTAGGCAGGAAAACAAAGGAATGGATCCCAAAGGTAGGAGAGAATTGGGTAGATTTGTGTACCTGAAGAAACTGAAAACAGAAATTGATGCGACTGAAGACATCGTGCATGAATTAAAACCCAACTGGCAAATCCAGAAAAAATATTCGTAACAGTTACGGCAAGCAAACCGTTAGTGCCCTTCATATTTTTTTACAAGGCTCTTGCACATCAAATAGAAATCACTAAAAGGGAAAAAGAGTCAAAGGAAATGAGCAGATCGTTCCCAGAAGAAAATATGCAAATGAGGGATGAACACATGGAAAAACGGATATGGTCGTTCTCTCTGTCAAAACACCGTTGGTTTGGTGCAGATTTCACTGACTTGCTTCTGCGTTGGCAAGAGCCAGGTGAGGAGGACCCCTGAGCACTTCTGGAAGGGGAGACACTTTTTCTGGAAGGCTTCCGTTGACTTATCAAGAGCCTTAAAAACTCAGTTTCTAACCCAGCAATCCCACTTCTAGGGATTCATCCTCGTGGAAGGCTGTAGACACAGCGACTAGAACTCCTAAATCTCTGCAGTATCCCATGGGTCGTACACAAAGCGGAAGTCTGCACAGCGATTGAAAGGAGCCCTTATTTATTTTTTAATTTATTTTGGGGGGAGGGGCAAAGGAAGAGGGAGAGAGACAATCTTAAGCAGGCTCCATGCCCAATGTGGAACCTGATGCCAGCATCCATCCCACAACACTGAGATCATGACCTGAGCTGAGATCAAGAGTCGGATGCTTAACGGGCTGAGCCACCCAGGTGCCCCTAGAGAAGCTTTTAAAAGCTAATGGTTGGGATGTAATATGATGAAAGTGCCATTCACAAAACGGCATTTTCAAAATGACCTAGGTATGTGTGTGAGCACATGTCTGCAAACCTCTATGTCAATGCAGAAATATTAGCAGAAGGATAATCACCATAAAATTAATGGTGGGTTGGCAACGGGAGACAGTGTTCTGTTTTCTTCCTTATATTTTTACATGGCATAAATCTCTATTACAAAAATATTGCTTTTATAATAAAGAAATGTTTTAAGCCAATCCAGTAAAAAAATTCAAAAAGCTGCCCTCAATTTGGGGTCATTGAGATAGGCAGGAGCTCAAGACGTGTGCACCGGGAAGGCAGGGTTTCTCAACCTGGGCGCTCTTGACATTCTGGGTCAAATGACTCTTTTGTGGTGGGGGTGGGGACTGTGGGGACTGTCTTATGCATTATAGGGTGTGCCACTACCCACCCCATGCCAGTAGTGCCCTTCCCAAATTGTAACAAAAATGTCTCCAGTCATTGCCAAATGTCTCCTGAGAGGGAGGGTGTCAAAAGTCGCCCCTGGCTGAGAACCACTGTAGCCAAGGGTAAGGGAGGAGCACTTTTAATCTGTTGGCCCTGGGGGTCACATTCATCTGTCCTGTTCTTTCCACTCATCCATTCGAGGGACGTTTTTAGATCTGGGTCCGGGAGCTGGGAGAACCAAGCTCTAGTCCCACATCAGGCCCTTGCTGTGTGACCTCGAGAAAGTCATCTAAGCTTCCTTCGTTTGTTTGTAAAACACTCCCTGAGGGCTTCCTCGCTCCCAGTCCAGCTCTAGGGGATGCAGAGCCAGGGCCGGTGCTGGCTGCCGGCTATGCCCCGAGGAGTTCATGGTCCATCAGTCCATGCCTGTACACAAAGAGCTGTGATTGTTCCGAGGCTTGGGTTCTAACAAGGATGAGAGAGTGTTACCATGGATGAGTAAAGAGAGACCTTTAGCTGTCGGGGTAAGAACGATGCCAGTGACTTACAGGATGACCCTTTACATGCAGACCACACTTCACAGTTTATAAAGGGGATCATGAGGCTCTTGGCAAGAAACAGATGGTGCACTCAGGGGGGCAACCTAGGAGAGTTTAAGAATGGGATCCTTACAAAAGGGAGGGTGGGGAAGGAAAGCTACAGGGATGATACAAAGAGTGTGGGCTAGCAATAGCAGGGAGCCCGTCTATGCTCGGACCTACGGGGACCACACGAAGGACTGACACCGAATCCTGGAGAGCCCCAGCGGGTGCCGTGGGACAACACAGCCCAAAAGCAAGGCAAGTATTGGATAAGGCAAGCCAGCGACCCCTGAGCCAGAGCCAAGCAGGAAGGGAGCAGAGCGGAGAAGCATCTCTCCTTCCCTCTCCTCCTGCCCTCCAATCTCCTAACACGGCCCAACCACACTAGAAGCCAGAGAGCAAGGGAGCGTGCTGATACTGCACACATGAGTCAGCTACCTGAGTCAAACGGCAGGTGGAGGACTGCGAGGATCCAGAGGGGCATGCAGAAGTGTCCCTCACCTCACTTCATCCCTACAGCGGTCCTGCAAGGTAGATATTAATATCCACCTGTATCCAAGAGGAAGCTGAGGTTCAGAGAGGCATAGTGATTTTCCCAAAGTGACACACGAGAGGATATGAGAAGGGGGAAGAGATGGAGTCAGGATTGAAATCACGGTTTCCTGAATTGCTGAGCTCCCAGCTTTATAGTTAGGAATATCTGCGGTTTGGTTTTGTTTTGTTTAAGATTTTATTTATTTATTTGACACAGAGAAACACAGCGAGAGAGAGAAAACAGCAGGGGGAGTGAGAAAGGGAGATGCAGGTTTCCGGCCGAGCAGGGAGCCCGATGTGGGACTCGATCCCGGGTCTCCGGGATCATGACCTGAGCTGAA
Source organism: Spilogale gracilis (assembly GCA_004023965.1). NCBI lineage: Eukaryota > Metazoa > Chordata > Mammalia > Carnivora > Mephitidae > Spilogale > Spilogale gracilis. The sequence goes on from PITA01016543.1 coordinate 9,943, forward strand.
GGCAGACGCTTAACCAACTGAGCCACTCAAGCCCCCTAGATCTGGGTTTGAATCCCAAGCCCTTCCACTTAATAGTTTGTGGCCTTAGGCAACATCTGTGTGTCTCTGTAAAGTGGGCTTAGTGATTCCTGCACCAGGGAGGCCACGGGAGCAGGCGTGGAGAGCGTGGTGCCCCTGCAGGGGGAGCTGACTCGGGCAGAGGTCTCCCCCACTCTGCACCAAGCCGTTGTTAACCAGAGCATCAGACTTGGCATTAGACATGGGGCAATTTGTCTGCCCCTCCTCCACCTGCAGGATCGACCTCCGCGCTCGGCTGCCTCATTGAGATTCAGGTCCTCAGCTCCGGGACTCCATCCCAGTGTCTGGTCAATAGCTTATATTTTTAATTTGTCAATAATCAGTCAGGACCTTGGCCAGCGCCCCGCCGAGGGCTCAGCAACATCACTCAGCCCAGTCTGTGTGTGTTGGGGGGCGGGGAGCTGTGTGGAGTGTGCATGGAGAGGGTGACAGATTCTGAGCACTGCTGACAAACCCGGGTGAGGAACTGGGGGGCCAGTGGGTACCCACCGCAGCCTGACTTCCGGGCCATCAGAAGATCCAGGGAAAAAATGGGTAAATACCTGTCTGAAGTCAACAAAACCTGGTCCAGTTCCAGCTCTGCCACCTTAAAAATAGGTGGCCTTGACCCAGAGACTGAATCTCTCAGAGCCTCCATTTCTCCATGTGTCACACGGCTGTCATAATAACAACACATAACTCACAGGGCTGTAGACCCATCAAGTGAGTTAATGCACTCAAGGAGCCTAGAGCAGTGTCTCGCATGCATCGAGCACAGGCTACTCATTAGCTGTTGTGACCGTCTTTTAAAAGTCAAGCAAGAGAAGCCATACGTAAGTAAACAGCCATTAGTAGTGTGCTTCCTGATTCCCAGTGCAGATGGGGAGGGGAGCCTGACACTCAGAGAGAGGAAGTGATCAACACATTTTACAGATGGGGAAGCTAAGGCTCAGAGAAGTCAACTCACTTATCCAAGGTCGCACAACTGGGACATGGTGCAGCCGGTACCGCAGACCTGCAAAGTGTAAGCCCAGGTCCCACGATTCTAATCACCAGGTAAAATAAATGTTCTACAGTCTAAGTAACCAAAACAAAGAGGAGCAAATGTCCCCTTACCTCCCTCCCTTCATTCTTGGCATTTTTTTTTTTCTGAATAAGTGCATTGCTTCCTTTTCTCTCTGATAAACAGACACTCAGTGCCCAAAAGAGGGCAGGGGAATAAGAACAGCAGGAAATCTGTTTTCCTCCTGAGCCCTGACCCATCCTGTCACAAAACAAAACAAAATCCAAACCACCTCAGTTCTTACTCGCCGTGTGCCCCTGCCAACCAACAAGCTCAGGAAAGGCTAAAGTGGCTAAAGAAGCAAGGACCTTCCCAAAGTCAAAGGACAGCGGATGCTAGAGCCAGGGCGTGAACACAGGCCACCCATGGCCCATCCTCAGCTTTTGTTTGCCATCCGTGTCTGCTTGCCTGGTCCTTTGCCTCTAACACCATGAGTGCCTGGTCCTTGATCCAACCGTCATGGTGCCTCCTCTTGCAGACTTCACTGTCAGGCACCACAGAGCGGGACCAACTCCTGTCATTGTCTCACAGCCCTGCCCAGAGGACCCTGCACAAGGCTGGGCTCCCCCGTGGGAATAACAATGGCATTAGCAGCATGCGCTGAACCCTGAGTCTGGACTCCTGGCTTCCTTACCTCCTAGAGATGGTGTCCAGCTGAGTCCCAGCTTCCAGAGTCCCCCATCTGTGCCGTTTTGGAGGGGAGAGCATTCTCTAAAAGCACCCAGGCAAATTCTCCAACACTAAATAATTTGTCATACAGGCTCAAAACATACACACACTTCCATGACTTTCCCCTCCGTAGCCTTCAGGCCTATAAAGCCCCAGAGATTTCCTCCCACCTTCATCTTGCCAAGCGCCTCCGTCTCCAGAGAGCCAATCCCTTGAGTCTGCATCTATTGAAATATACTTTTCCACCAGAAAGCTCCCCAGACATCAGTAGAATCCTCCACAATAGAATTCAGAAGCTGTTAAATGCCCCCAGAGAATTGCCGAGCTCTGGGACCTCCTGCAAAAATACAGATCACAGGCGGCCTCTCAGAGAGGCCCAAGACATCAGTTCTTCAGGAGCCTCAGTGATCACTTGGCCCAACCGTCTTACCACTGAACAAAGGGGAAACCGAGGCTTGGAGAGAGGGAGTGACTTGCTCAGAGAAGCGTAGCCCACTGGTGCAGAGCTGGGATTCTGTTCTCTATGCATGACACCCTTTACTTCCATGCAGATGCTGGGAGTAGTGGGTGGGCCAGAGGAAACCCTCCCTCAGGGCTGCAGACAACTTCAAGAGAAGCAGGCTTTCTTGACAGTCTCCTAGTGAGATCATCTCCTCAGGCCATAGTGGATGGAGTAAGGAGAGTGAGTTTTGTTTATGCTTTCCTGTTAGCTTGCTGGTGGACCTACAGAAGCCACTTCCCTCTCTATGCTACTTCTCTCTAGTTACTGCATTTATAATGAGTCATAACAAGTCACTAAAATAACCAGGAGGATAAAACCATCATCATCATCATCATCATCATCATCATCATCATCATCATCATCACTTTTTCCTTTCCTCCTCCTCCTCTCCCACTTCTTCTTCTTTCTCCTTCTTTTATCCTTTGTTAAGCATTACACCATACTCAAGACTTACTTCAAAAAAAGTGTATAAGAAGCTTAGGAGGAAGGTGCTATTATCTTATTTTCCAGACAGTGAAACTCAGAGTGGGAAAGATTTATTGGTTTGTCCTGGGAAACCATAAATCCCCCAGAGAGGTAACCAGCATTTGGACCCGGGACGCCAGAGAGCAGAGTTGGCAACCTCAAGCCCTGCCTCACCCTCCTCCCACCCAGGACTTGGCCACTGCAGACCCTGCAAAGGTTGTGATGATTCTTCCCACTGGTGTGCTCATGAGTTTCACAATCCACAGAAGTCACCTTTGACCTCAAGCATGAGGCATTTGGTCGACATCTCAGGAGGGCCAGCCTTAATTCATCCTGCCTCTCCCTCGCCGGGATGGAGGACAGCAGGTAGGTTTGCTGGGGAGCACTCAGGTGTGAAATGGGTCAGGGAATAAATGAAGAAGGGGAACGTGTTTGGGTTCCTCCGTGGCTGGGGGTCATCCATGTGGAAAGTCAGTTGAGTCTACAGATTTCCCACAGGGCTGGGGATGTCGGCTGGCTTTATGAAACGGAGGCCACTGGGCAGGGAGATGGGAGAGGCATCACTAAACTTTTGTACAAGCACAGGGTCCCTTCCAAGTTTTCTCACCATCCAGGGCGCCTGTCCCACTGGCTATATGGCCAGACCACCTCTCTCTGGGCCCCATTTTTTCTAATTGTACAACAGCTACATTGGAACTGAGGATAAACAAGTGCCCGCGTTCTCCAGCCACAAAGCCCTCACACTGAGCAGTGCCTCTCAGTACTGTCTGTACACTGGAATTACTTGGGGATGTTTCTTAAGAATGTCGATGCCCTGGTCCTGTCCCAAACTGATGGACTAAAGTACCTGGAGATTGGGTTCAGGCATCAAAATTCTTTAAAAATTCTCAGGTGACTCTGAGAATTGTTCTACGTCATCACTTGAGCAATGCCTCTGGGTGGCTGCTGTAAGTAGCTCCATTTGAGGGTTAAGAAATGAGGCCCAAACAGGGAAATGATGGGCCCTGGTCACAAGGTTGATTAGTGATAGTGTTGGGGGGGGGGAGGGGGGAGACCATGGGGGTCTCTGTCCAGAGTGCTGAAACGAGAGGTTGCTCAACTCCGCTGAGGCTGGTACTTGTGCTGGTCTGTCACTCCCTCACTCTCACACAGATTTGTGTGTTTTGTTTTGTTTCTTGTTTCCTAACATTTTTCTCTTGTTTCCTTTCTACCTTTCTCTCTCCCCATGATTTTCTTTCTCCCTATCTCCCTCATCTCTCTCTTCCCATGGATCAATCCCTCCTTCTTTGTACCTTTCCCTCTTTCCTTGTCCCAACCTCCATTTTCCTAGCTGCTCCCCTCAGGACCCTTGACTTGGCTTTCTTCCCCCAGCCCACCCCTCTCCCTCTGGCTGCCTTCCCAAAGGCAAACAATCCACCCCAATGTCTCCTTTAATTCCTGTATCTAGCCCTTTAGAGATGTCCAGGTTCTCCCTGTGACCCTGTTTGGGGACTCAGAATCAGAGATGTTCCTTCCTTTCAATCTCTCACTGCAGGGAAACCTTAAAATCTCACCACTGGAGAAGGTGGCTTCCCAGGGGCTAATAATCCAGGCGCTCAAGGCTCCACAGAAACTGCCCCACCATGGGGACACCTTCCTTCAATCAAAAGCCTCATGCTGAGCACCTACTGTGTGCTACATTCTGGGAAATAACATGAATGAAAGTAGTCTGATCTCTTCTTTTTTGTGATAAGGGAGAGAGAAAACAAGCAAAAATGTAGACATTGATTTTAATTATTTATATCAAGATGATAAAGTGTTGGGATGGAAGCTGACTGGGGTGGAATGGAGCTGCATTTTGTTGAAAGATTATGGAAGCTATCTCTGAAGAAGTGACATGTAAACTAAAACTGGAAAGACAGATGAGACAGAATCAGTCATGCAAAGGACCTGTGGAAGAGGATTTGGGGGTGGAAGGCTCAGCAAGTACAGAGACCCTGCAGCTGAAGAGAACTTGATATAGTCAAATAACAGAGAGAAGACTTATGTAGCCAGAATGGGGAGAACCAGGGAAAGCAGATCATGACATGAGGTTGGTGATTCTGGGGTCAGACTCTGAATCCTTCAGCGGATGCAGAACAGATATTCTTTTATTTCTTTTTTATATTATGGGCTCAGCCCTACCTGACATCTGTTTCAACAATGGCCTCTGGTCCCTGACTGTAGTGAGGTGAGACAGGGTGAAGAAGGCAGAGACCATTCTGTAGATGGTAACCTAGAGTTAGAGGTTTTTTTTTAAAAAAAGATTTTATTTATTTATTTGACAGAGAGAGATCACAAGTAGGCAGAGAGGCAGGCAGAGAAAGAGGGATAAGCAGGGTCCCCGCTGAGCAGAGAGCCCAATGTGGAACTCGATCCCAGGACCCTGAGATCATGACCGGAGCCAAAGGCAGAGGCTTTAACCCACTGAGCCACCCAGGTGCCCCGAATTAGAGGTTCTTTAAAAGGTGGGATCTTCCTCCTTCTCCTTCCCACCTCCACCCCACAAGGGATGCAGCAGTTCTAACTCATCTAATGCCCTGCACAAAACCCAAATCAAAGGCCTTTCTTGGGGAATGAGAGTTATCACCATCACCACCATGATCACAATTGGCATTATTTCTGGGTGGCTCCACCTGACTTAAGGAGAAAAGCAAGACAGGGATTAAAGGATCCCTATTGGTCTAGTTCAGGATTTTTACCACGGGGGTCAGGACAAAGGGATTAATTCCATAAGCATTTATGGAATGACTACTGTATGCAAACAAACCACTGAAGTCACTAATCTGAATATTAATATCAAGAACTGTCAACATTTATTGGACATTTGCTAAGAGTCAGTCCCTTGCTAAGGGTTTTACATGAATTATTTCCTTAAATCCTTACCACAATACTGTGAGCCCTTCCACTTTTCAGATAAGGAAATCAAGGCAGAGAGGGTCGAAGCAATTAATTAAGCAAATTAAAATATCTTCTCCCTCCCTATCCCAGGCAGTTGTTGCCTTCTCTGCTTCTCCCCAGTCCCCTACAAGTCTGTAATAATGGCTTAGTGTGTCACCTTAGAAGGAGCATATAACCCAGCCTGTGGGCTCAGTGATCAGTGTTTGTCTAAATGGGTCCAGTCCTGGCACGTATAGTCTATTGGTACTTGGTTTCTCTAAAACTATTTCTTTATAAGAAAGAGAAGAGAAGAGAAGAGAAGAGAAGAGAAGAGAAGAGAAGAGAAGAGAAGAGAAGAGAAGAGAAGAGAAAAAAGAAAGAGAGAGAAGGAAAAGGAAAGGAGGGAGGGTGGAAGGAAGGAAGAAAGGGAGGGAGAGAAGAAGGGAGGGAGGGAGGGAGGGAGAGAGAGAGAGAGAGAGGGAGAGAGGGAAGGAAGGAAGGAAAGAAGAAAGGGTTATTGCTCAACAAATGGAAACTAGCATGTTGTGATCATGGTTTTAAAATTCATATCTGTGTTAGCAGTGGCCTTTGTGGGTAACTTCTTAAATCCGAGGAATAGTCTAATTAGTGGAACTTCAGGTAGGTTGTCAAGAAGAGGAGATAATGTATTTGTGAGTGAAAGACTGATAGTGTGGTGGCTTATACAGGGGTGGAAGGTTTTAATAGGGGAAAACTGTCCCTCTGTCCTGAGACAAGTGTCTGTCCTCCACCCTCCCCCGCCACTGACAGCCCTCCCCCAACGGCCCTCCCTCAGAGCTACAAGCTATTTTCACTTCTTCTCCAATGCATGACTAATAAGCACCTCATCGAAGGCAATATTCAGTGGTGCTGTGGAATTAAAGGAGTGGGCTCACGTGCCATATATCACTCCAGGAGCTCTTACTAGCAGGAGATCAATAATCCAGTGATAGACATTTCATAATTAAATGACAACGAAGAAGAAGACGAGGAGGAGGAAGAAAGGCAAGGCCCTAGCAGATGGTCCTGCATTTTCCTTCGCTTTTTGATTCCCAAGGCTTTGGGGGACTTGCCAGAACAATGAGTCCTGGTTGGAGCCTTCCCAAAAGGCTGACTGGGAGGGGACTTCAGCAAAGTCACATGGTCCGTCCCCTGCCTTGAGGCTGGCTGGAGATAAATGCTGCCATTTTTAGGCTTGCTGAAGTGCCTTTTAAGACCCTTCCAGTGCTTTTCTGCCTAATCCCAAACTGCCTGGAACAGGTCAGTTCCTAATTCCCTTCCCAACTGCCATATCTCCATCTCTAAATCAAGCTTACAGACTTCCCTGGGGGAAAATCTCCACCCAGGGTCACTGGGTTTAAGTGAAATGAATTTGACCTCCACAAGCCAGAGGTGGTCACGTGGATCACATCCAGCCAATAAAAACGTCTCATTTACTCTCGGGGCCATAGGATTGGCTGGTGCATGCACATATAACCCAAGCTAAGCCAATCAGAGTCAATCCTGGGACTTTCCCCAGAACTGCCCCTCTCTTAGTTGTGGTTCTCATTGAACAACCCAAGCCTGAAGCTGCTGGGAACTATCTTGTCATCATCGAGAAATGGACTTTTCCTGGTGGCACTGGTGGACCTCTGAATTCAGCCCCACGGCAATCAAGGTGAGTCTTTTAGTTTATGAGAACCCATAAATTCCCCTTTTGCCTAAACTAGTTTGAATGGAGTTTTCATCTCTATAAATAAAATGGCCCTGGCAAATCCTTTAGGTTTGTTTTTGTTTTTAATCCATTGATCTAAAAAATGAACTGTTTAAAGTCAAAGCAAAAGCATAGATACAATTAGACTGAGTCAAAGTCCAACTATCTACTAGCTATATAATCCAGGGATGATCGCCTAAGCTTCTTGAAACTCTGTCCTCATCTGTAAAATGGGTATAGTGTCACCCTCAAAGGGTTTGTTGTAAGGACTGCCTAAGATATTATGTATCTAGTTCTTAGGGAGCATGAACTATGCCTTGGTCCTTCCTCCTACCTTGGAATCTCACTTTGCTCTAAAAGGAAGTGAAGCCGTCCTACAGGGACCCACCACTTAATACCACCACCATGTACAGGAGCAAACTGGATATGCTAGGATGCTCTGGTGTAGAAAAGAAGATGCATGACAGCATCATCCGGACCGAAGCAGCAAAACAAATACTCATGGAGCTTACCTGAAATAACCATTTTTCTTCACGTACAGGATTAGCAGAAGGTAATAATGACGTTGGGAAGATAAAGTATAGTTGTTGCACACCTGAATGGCACCATCCACTTTGTCTGTATTATCTTGTGTCATTTTCGCAATTTGGAGCATCCTGAAGTTTAGAGCTGTGGTGACACAGCCTGAAAGCCTGAGTCCGGAATCTAGACCACCGAGGCCCGTTGCCCCCAAAATAACGCCTCCCAAGAGGGAAGCATGTACCAGGTACAAAGCAAGCCTTCCTGTGCAGCTTCTATTGAATCTACTTAGGATCCTTTTAAGAAAAACTTGGGACCCATTTTAAGATGAAAAGCAGCAGTGCTAGGTGCTAAGTGTGCTTAAAGAGGGAAACAGAGATCTCACTGCTCAATTTTGGTGCAGTTTTTATGTTGTATCTATATTCACCACAATTAAAAAATAGTAAAAAAAATTAATTACCTTTAAAGCTTTAAAGCCCATATGAACCCATATGCACATATCCTTTGATCCATTGTTAAGAAAATTCCCTGGGGAAATCACATCGATCTCCCCAAGCTAGAAACAACCTGTGGGTTCATCAGTGTAGCCCAGATTTTAAAACAAGAGAGAACATGTATAAGAAACTATTCAATTATTTTTAAAGATGACGTAAAACTGTTTGTGTTCATTGTAAAGATATCCAAATGTAGGGGTGCCTGGGTGGCTCGGTCATTAAGCACCTGCCTTTGGCTCAGATCAGGATCCCACAGTCCCAGGATCGAGCCCCGAATGGGGCTCCCTGCTCAACAGGAAGTCTGCTTCTCCCTCTCTCACATCCCTGCTTGTGTTCCCTCTCTAGCTGTGTTTCTCTCTGTCAAATAAATAAAATCTTTTTAAAAAAGATATCTAAATGTATTAATAAATTAGGCAAAATGGAGAACAACACCAAGGCAAACAAAAAACCCAAAAGCAAAACAAAAAACCCCGAGGCAAAAAACAAACAAACAAAACAAAACAAAAAAAACCCACTCCACTGTTCATCACCTCCTTCCTTTCAGCTCCACCCTTGCAACTGTCCTCCAGGCTCCAACCCTAGGAGCTTTCTTCCTCTCAGCCTCAGCTTTGGAGCCTATGCGCATGGATCCCTTCTTCTGGGAGTCCCCCTTTTTTTCCACATTCTTGAATGAGATCCCAGTCAGCTTCTGTGACAACATCTCTCTGGATTTGGTCTTGCTTGGGTTCTCCAAGGGCAGGACTGTGTGCCCAGCCCCCAGCCCCACCTGGCACAGAGGAGGGATACAAAGGACATGCATGGGATGTCCAGTGGTGTGACTGATGGAGACTGTGACCAGAGTCCGTCTTTGACCTTGAGTCTTTTTCTCAGTTGTCTTTCCTCAACCCTGGTAAATCTATGTGGGGGTTGCGGGGGGCTTTGAGGGCAGAAGTAACTTTTAGGCATCCACTGTTCCTGGTAATATGTTGGCATTTCCTTTAAATATGTTTTCTCTTAATCTTACTTTTGTTCTTTTATCACTGCATTTTACATATAAGAAAATCAAGGCTGTGGGGAAATTGATGTGGTCAAGGTTACCGGCTGCTTGTCGCTAGGTTTAGGGTACAAACCCAGGCAGGAAGGAGAGTGGAATGGAGCGGTTAGCATATCGGGAACCACATCACATCACGCCCCATGGCATTTTGACATAGTGCCGTGAAGAAGTTCTTACACCTGATCTATAATGTGTCATTCAGCCTGTGCCAATAAACAAGGACTGGCCACTGGCAAATTGACCCATGGAAGGCTCCTCCTTCACCAGTGAAAGGGATGTTCGTTTGTCAAGAAGCCTGTGGGGCTGTCCCGAGAGCTGTCACCTTGTGACAATATTGACAGACTTTGTGCCCCCACCTCATAAAACCCCAGTGTACACAAGTGGGAGAGCAAGCCCATCCTCTTTCACGGAGGGAATAAGTGTAAGGAATTAAGAAGACTGATTAAACAAACAGATGTTTTCAGTCGGCAATAGAAGTGTCAACATGATCCTAATTAATGAATGTGTTAATGGCTGTTCTCTGTTTGAAGACAATAGTCACCGCCTTCTAGATGTATCCACAGTGACTCCCAGGGCACACGCACAGATGCGTGCTGGGAGCCTGCCTGGGGCAGGCGCCCAAACCCGGAGGCCCGCAGGCAGCATCAAGGAGCACGCCCCGCATTCACAGAAGGGATGCACGATGTCACCAAGTGACATGCGGAGAATGTGCAGCGATCCTGCAGGACACGTGCGATGAACCGGGGACACGGAGGAGGCACTTCCCCCAGCACACATACATCACACACACGCGACAGAGCACGCCAGGACACACATGCCGAAGACACAAGACCCACGCCATCCAAACCACCTCCTCAGCACACAAGGCACGCAGAGCACCCCATCACTCCCACGGCGCCCACGCAAAACACAAACCACACACACCATGCTCACAGGATCTTGCACACCATCCACACAACACAGGTGCAATACCCACACAACCTCCATGTGTGTAACACCTCTCGGTACACATGTGTTCTGCAAGCATACACCACACACGGAGCCCACATAACACACACACGCATGCACACACACACACACACACACTCTCTCTCTCTCTCTCTCTCTCTCTCTCTCTCTCTCTCTCTCACACACATATCTGTATCAGTAGTAATGCTCGCTGTGTGTTCATCCCATGGACTAGACTCTATACCAAGACATAAAAACACAGATATGAAGAAGGTGGAGTCTCTTCCCTCCAGGAGACCCCAGGCCTGCAGAGAGGCCTGGGTTCTTCCCTGTGAGATGGATCAAGGGAATCTTTCAACATCCTTTATGTTGTGTTTCCAGAAGGAAAGACATGGGACACACTCACTGCCCAGGACAAGTGTTGAGCAGTCTTGAGTTGAGTAGTAACCACTCAGTGGTCCTTTTAATAAATATGCCAAGGAAAAAACCATTCTGTAACTCCCACTGTATTTGTCTTTAACAGTGGGATTTTATCACAAAGAATCTGGAGAGGGGCGCCTGGGTGGCCCAGTCAGTCAAAAAGTCTTGCCTTTGGCTCAGGTCATGATCTCAGGGTCCTGGGACCTGGCCTGGCGTCAGTCTCCCTGGTCAGCGGGGGGTCTGTTTCTCTATCTCCCTCTGCCCCTTTGCCTCCTTATCCTCTCGCACTCTCGCTCTCTCTCTCTCTCTCTCTCTCTCAGATAAATAAATAAAATCTTTTTAAAAAAAACCTCTCTTGGGAGTGTGTAACTGAACATGTATCCCTTTTTGCCTTGGCTCCTAGGAAGCTCAGAACTAAATTTTGGATCCATACATAGTAGGAGTGTTGATTTTCACAGTACAAATTCCCGGGTGTTATAGCTGGTGCTATTTTATGTTCTCACAGGTATTTGTCTTCCATTCTGTTCCTAAAATAAACTGTTAAATGACTAAGATCTTTCTGAAACAATATGGAGATAAAAATATGGAGAAGAAAGGTGGATTTTAGTTAGGTAGATCTAGTAGGGCAGTGGAGCTGCTATAACAAAGAACCTCAACAAAGGTTTATTTCTTGCTCAGAGCACAGTCTAATGTGGGTTTTTAAGAGGTGCACCACTGTTCCATACATTCAGGGACTCAGGACTCCTTCCATCCAGTGGCATTTAAAGTATAAGGAGAGGGACACCTGGGTGGCTCAGTTGGTTAAGCCTCAGACACTTGGTCTAGGCTCAGATCATGATCTTGCGATCATGGGATCAAGCCCTGCTTAAGGTTCTACAATGAGTGCAGACTCTGCTTCAGATTCTTTCTTCCTCTTCCTCTCCATCCCACTCTGTCCCTCCCCTATCTCTCTCTCTCTCTCTCTCTCAAATAAATAAATAAAATCTTAACAATACATTTAATGGGAAAAAATAAGGATCATGTCCTGCCGAGGCAGCTGGATCTTTAACCTAACACATGATAAAACATCAGGACTCATACACACTAGGACCCAAGGCTGTGTCCAGAGGAGGGAGAGGTGGCCTCCAATAGGAAGGAATGATAAGACACCAGGTAGGAGTCAGTCACTGAGCTGGGCATTGAGGGCAAACCAATTCTGGGTCTGCAGAAAGGGTAAAAGGAAGATGGACAGATAGGCCCATGTGGGCAAATTCATGGAGGGGAGAAATCAGTGGGGAGTTTTTGAAGACCAGTGAGGATCTCCTTCTAGACCAAGAGTGGGAACCAAATTATGGTGGTAAGTTTTAATGGTCAAAAGGAAAGCAGAGCCTGACTCAAGAGAACTTTGAGTGTCAGACATAAAAATTATCTCATTATGCCATAATCTTTAAATTACCCAGCATAGACCAGGTGCAGAGAACCCTTGCAATGCCCTTATCAATTTCTATAGTTATACTATACGGTGAAGTACTCTGTTGATTTTCACTTCACACCGAGGCCCAGAGAGGTTAAGTGACTTACCTGAGTCTGCACAGAGAAAATGAAATGGCACTCTCCCAGCTGCTACCCTCTGGGACCTCCAGAACAAGGGCTCTGCCCGGTGCTGTGGTCATCACAGTGGCAGGCTCAGCTAGCTGGAGAGATCACACGGACAGGGGTCACCAGCCCATGTCTCAGAGCCAGCCACCGTTCAACAACTCAACCCCCAGCCGGTGGTGAGGCACTTAAACTTGGAGCCTCATATTCCCCACCTGTAAAATGGGATAATAATGCTTCCATTCCACGGTGGCAGCATGTATGTTATGTATCCCGACACCCGGCACATAGTAGGGACTACATTAAAAGCACTCATCATTATCACCCCCCTTTTTTGTCTGTTCTCATTTTTAAAGGGATGGAGGGAGTCAGGGAACAGTCTGCTGTACCAGCCAAGAGACAAGTAATTTGGGAATGCTCTAGCAGAGGCCGTGGAGAGGGACAGCTGTGAGGGAGATTAAGGAAATTCACGCGGAATATATGTACGTCTGGTACGTATGGCGCTTTGGCAAACGCAGAATCGGGATGGGTGCGCTCCTCCCCAGAAAGATGTGAACGGCATTTGGCATCCCTTGCTGTTCAAGCCAGGAGCAGTCCTGTGTGTGTGTCTGTGTGTTTCATGCAAATGCGGGCGCCTGTGGATGTAAATTGCACATGTCTCAGAGACACAGGGGCGGGCGGAGAACAAAGAGAGGCAGGCTCCCCTATAGAAGACACCTGGTAGACTGGGCCCTGTGTCTTCTACTTTGGGCCCTGATGTGACAACTTGGCCTCCAAGGACTTGTCCATAAAATGGGGCTGAGGTCACTTCACCCGCCATGATTCTGGGGCTAGACTAGATTTCCTTTTGAGGTCCCTTGTGGCTCCAAGATCCTAGGGCAGTGAGTGGGGAAGGCAAGTCCCAACATGGGAAGATGAACAACTCTGAAGTTCTAAAAGGGTATCTTGGCTCCTCAAAGTCAGGGAGGTGAGAGAGAAGGAGGGTAGGTAGAGGCACAGATATCCAACTTCACAAGGGGACCAGGAAAGGGAAAGGAGGAACTCCAAGAAATGTTCAGAGAAAATCCATAGCTGAGGCCATCCCTGGGAAGGCCTTCCCTTTAAGTCTCAAGCAAAATCTCCTGTCATCATGCAGCTCCCTGAGGTCTCCTGCATGAGTCTCCTTTGTCCCCAGTGACCCCCTCACCCCACTTTACTCATCGCGTGCAGTGGAAGGGATCAACAGGGGACAACTGGAACCAGAAACAGCATTGCCTCCCCAAGACTCTCCCCTGGAGAAAGGATCCCCTGGTTTAAGCCCCCAGAACAAATGACTGACATCAAAACTCAGGGAAACTTACTTGGAGGCTAAACAGTGAAGTGGGAAAAAACCCCAGAGTCCAACATCAACCTGACCTGGGTGGCTAGTACTGGGTTCGGCTTGGGAAAGTCACATGTCCTTGAACAGGAGACTTTGCATCATGGGGCCTCAATTTCCCCACCTGTGAAATGGAGTCAGTGCTAGAACTCACCTCTGGGGATAGAAGGGAAGACCAACAGCCATAAGTCTATCAAGTTCCTGCCTCAGGTAGCAAGCAAAAGTCCCAAGTACATCATTTACTGCCTCCTTTTCAGAGTGGTGGAGGATACGGTCTCATTCAACCTTCTTTGGCCATGATTTTAGTTACAGAACGTCCTTCCTTTCTTTGGCCAAACAAACCCAAAGATGTTTCCCCCCCCCAAAAAAAATATTAGTCTCCTGCTGCCTCTCCACTTATGTAATGATTTAGAAGAAGATCAAAATAAAACGTGGGAAGCTGCAGGCTGTGACTCTATTTTTTTCCCTTAGTACACTTCTGATTATGTGTAAACAGCACATTGCAAATTATTTCATCTTTATTTGTCAAGTCCTCAAGCCACCTCGGGGTCCCTCAGAATAAATAATTGGCTCTGGGCCATTGTGTGACAATTGCCTTTGAGTAGATATTTTTTTCTCCAGGTCTTCTTCCAGCTCGAGGCTGTGGGGGGAAGATCAGACCCACATGACCTGGGGGTCTTTTGCCCACTCCATGGCATCTCCTTTGGAGAAAGGAGTGGGGGACAAGAGTGCAAACACATGATCCAAAAGAGACTGTTTGAATAAGCCCAACTGGATTGATCTTTAAGGGTCATTTGCTATCTCAGAATCTCTCTTGATTCCTGTTACATAAGACAGGGAATTCCTCCTCCAAGCAGCCCTCCAATCTTGAACCCCCAGATTCTATCTTTAGAACCTTGTGAAACCCAACAGTTTTTGGGAAGATGGCAGTATGAGTGGGTATAGCTGCAAATTCCTACCTCTTCTAGCCTTGGAGTTTTGCAAACTTGGATTCAAATTTTGGTTCTTCCATCAAACGCCAGGCAAGAAATCTAACCTCCTTGTGTTTCTGTTTCTTCGTTTTTAGAATGAGAAGAATCACAACATTACCGTGCTCACTGTGGGAGATCTGGAGTGCAACAGAAGAGCAGCTTGCCCAGAGTGCCTTTGACAAAAGTGGGAAAAGGCAACCACTTCCAGCAAGGTGATTGGAGAATGTAGGAGGGGAGGAGCATGATGGAAGAGGAGTAGGAGCCCTAGAGATCATCGGGTCCCAGGTGTTTAGCTAGATAGTTATCAAACCAGTCGGAACATCTACAGACTCAATAGGAGATTGAAGAGAAGAAGAGTGGCAATTTTAGGAACAGAAAAGCGACCCCTTTCTGGAAGGTAGGATGTACGGAGAAGTGAATTGGAGGCAACATTTAGGAAAACAGACTGCGGGGGTAGGGACTGGCTCTTGGGCAGCAGGAGAGCCACGGAGCACAAAATTGGAACCTTTAGCAACTGCTCCATGAAGGACATCACCCCAGAGGCTAAGCGGGGGTGGAGCCCTCACGGGGACAGTGTGATCTCAGGACCCATAAGGTCACAGAAAGACCTCGGGGTGCTGAGCAGGGCAGAGCCTGGCTGCAGAGACAGAGCCCAGGAGGGGGCTCTCAGATCGGGGTTACCTTAAACCACGATCCCAGGCACAGTTGGGCCACAGCTCTTTGAGCTGGGACCTCATAGGTGGCAGATCTGGGGAGACCCCCTCCTTCTTCCACCAGGAGGGGAGGCACAGGAGCATGCTGCAGGAATCTGCTGAGTCTGGAAACTCCAAATGGGGCCAACACCAGAGATAGAAATGCTTGGTCACAGGCCAGGTGACACGGAGTGTGGCCGGAGACCAGGGAGATGGGCACAATTGACTGCTTTTCTCCGGGGGCACACTGAGGAGGGGGCCCCGGCCTCTCAGCTCCTCTGGGTGGAGACTAGGGGCCCCCATCTTCATTCCCAGCCTCCAAAGCTGTTGGGAAAGCGGTCAGGGAACACAAGCTCCTCACAGCAAACCCAAGCAGACTGCTTAGCCGGGCCCCTGACAAGGGTGGGGCACTTCCACCTCAGGCAGAGACATCTGATAATCACTACAACACATCCCACCCCAGAAGATCAGGGAGAACACCCAGCCAAGACCAAGTTCACCATCAATGAGAACTGTGGAACTTCTGAGCTAGGGCAATGCATCATGTAGAATTCACAGCTTTTTTCCCCATGATTCTTTAGTCTTTCAAAGTTACATTTTTAGAATTTTATTTTTTCCTTAATCTATTTAATTTTTTCTCTTTCCTATTTAACTTTTTTAACTGTTTTATCTTATCAATACCTTTTTTAAAAAATCTTTTTTGAAATTTCACTGTGTTAGTTATAGTCTATCCCTTCATTGTATTTAAGCTTATTTTTTGTCCACAAATAGGCTTTTCTTTCTTTTTCTTATTACATTATTTTATTTTTTCAGTGTTACAAGTAGGCTTTTCTTTCTTTAAAATTTTGGGATACAGTTTCTTCTAATAGATCAAAACATACCCTAAATCTAGCACATGGATTTATTCTAATCTCCAGCCTCATCATAGTCTTTCCTCTTTATTCTTTTTCTTTTCTTTTTCAACCAACTTCTCATCTTATTAGTTCCTTTTATGGACTCTTTTTCAATTTTCATCTTTACAGTCATTCTATCCCTTCATCATATATACCCTTATTTTTATACATATATTGGTTTTTCTTTCTTTAAAATTTTGAGAGGCAGTTTCTTCTAACAGACCAAAATACACCCAAAATCAAGTGTGTGGCTCTTTTCTATTCACCTGTCTAACCATATAGATATATATAGAGAGACAGATAGATATAGAGAGATCTAGATATAGACATAGATATAGATACAGATATATAGATATAAGTAGAGATAGAGATAGACATAGATATATATATTTTTTCCCTTTCTTCTCTCCCCAGTTTTGGGTCTCTTCTGATTTGGTTATTGTATATTTTTCTGGGCTTGTCAATACACTTTTAGTATTCTGTTCTCTCATTCATCTGTTCTTATCTGGATAAAATAACAGGGCGGAATAACTCACCTCAAAAAAAAAGAACAATAGGCTTTACCGATGACTAGGGACCTAATCAATAGGGACATTAGTAATATGTCAGAACTAGGATTCAGAACGATGATTATCATGGTGCTAGCTGGGCTCAAAAAAAGGATGGAAGATACTAGAGAATTCCTTTCTGAAGAAATAAAATCCGTTCCTGGAGAAATAAAAGAACTAAAATCTAACAAAGTTGAAATCCAAAAAGCTATTAATGAGGTGCAATCAAAAATAGAGGCTCTTACTGCTAAGATAAATGAGGCAGAAGAGAGAATTAGTGATATAGAAGACCAAATGATGGAAAATAAGGGAGCTGAGAAAAAGAGGCAAACAACTACTGGACCACGAGAGGAGAATTCAAGAGATAAGTGATACCATAAGATGAAACAATATTAGAATAATGGGGATCCCAGAAGAAGAAGAAAGAGAAAGGAGGAGAATGTGTTTTGGAGCAAATTATAGCAGAGAATTTCTCTAATTTGGTGAAGGGAACAAGCATCAAAATCCAGGAGGCACAGAGAACCCCCCTAAAAATCAATAAAAATAGGTCCACACCCCATCATCTAATAGTAAAACTTACAAGACTCAGTGACAAAGAGAAAATCCTGAAAGTAGCTTGGGATAAGAGGTCTGTAACCTACAATGGCAGAAATATTAGATTGGCAGCAGACCTAGTGCCATGCCAGAAAGGACTGGCATGATATATTCAGAGCACTAAATGAGAAAAATATGCAGCGAAGAATACTATATCCAGCTAGTCTGTCATTGAAAATAGGAGAGATAAAAATCTTCCAGAACAAACAAAAACTAAAAGAATTTACAAACACCAAACCAGCCCTACAGGAAATATTGAAAGGGATCCTCGAAGCAAAGAGAGAGCCTAAAAGTCACAGACCAGAAAGGAACAGAGACAATATACAGTAACAGTCACCTGGAAGGCAATACAATGGCACTAAATTCGTATCTTTTAGTAGTTACCCTGAATGTAAATGGTTTAAATGCCCCAGTCAAAAGACACAGGGTATCATAGTGGATAAAAAAAAAAAAAAGACCCATCGATATGGTGTCTCCAAGAAACTCATTTTAGACCCAAAGACACCTCTACATTTAAAATGAGGGGGTGGAAAACAATTTTCCGTGCTAATGGACATCAAAAGAAAGCTGGGTGGAAATCCCTATATCAGACAAATTAAATTTTAAGAGAATGTACCCCCTTCCTCGAGGAGCATGCAGCCTTACCTAAAGGTCCGCTGAGCTGCTTAAAGATTGAGTTCAGCTCTCCCGCGACCCTTTGACTGAGAGCTCTTCTGTAGTACACACCCTGCACAACTGTACCTGGAAACCCTAAGTGTAAAGCAGCCAGTAAGCACCAGGCTCAAGGTAAACACTCAAAGCTGTGGTCACTGTCATTATACACTACCATTTGAATCACTCTGACTCTTAAGATCCATGAAGAGCTAAGTACTTTAAAACTTTACAATCTCTTTAACTCAATTGGAATCCCATTTCCACCATGTCCTGGCCATTTTTCCTTGAAGGAGTCCTTTACCCAATTGAACCTCAGTGTCCTCATCTGTAACACAGAAAACAGTCCTTCCTACCCAGTGGTACAGTTTGGGTTACATAATAAGTATCAAAGTATCAGTAGTCCTGTGTCTGGAGCATTCTGGGCACTCAGTAAATATTCATTTCCTTTACAGCAAGGAAAAGGAGACCCCCCCCCCATGGCTCTTTCCTTTAGCAAAGGCATCCACGGTCAACATGTTCAGGAAATGAAAAAATATGTATCAAATCATTTTAATGAAGATGCTCAGCATTCTGAGGTATGACTATTTGTAGGCAGGAATATCAAGTTTGGAATCAGAAGACAGGGAGGCTGGTCCCCAAGTACCCTCACCCCCAATTCATCTTGTGACTTTGGATTAGTCACTGGCTCTCTGAGACTTTGTTGTATTTTCTGCAAACCAGGGGAGAGGAAACTTTGTTGTCTTTTCTGCATATATGGTAGAACAATGGCACCTTTCAGTCCAAACAAGCCCGTGGATGGCCCTACTATACAAAGAGGTTAAAACAGAGATGGTCTGATTGAAGCGAAAGCAGGGGTAGGAGGCTGCCAAATCACCCCACTTCTTACCCTGCGGTACCTTCTGATGCTAATTTGAGGAAGCCCAGTGCTCTGGGAACACAATGTGGCAGCCATTGAGCTCAGACCCTTCCTGCTGAAATATTCCAAGACTCTGTGTATGTGCTTTAACATCTTCTATCTTGCCACTCAATTCATCCTGACCCAAAGTGTGTGTGTGTGTGTGTGTGTGTGTGTGTGTGTGTGTGTGCCACAAACAAATGCTCACAAAGAAAGCAAAAAGAAGTTCCATCAGCCATTAAGGGGAAATTACAAATGCATTTTTCTCTGCCTCTGGCACATTAATAAAAGAGATTACAAAACTGGAATTGACTCGAAGGAGGGCAACCTCACAACAATTGGAAGGCAGGGGGTGGGGGGCGGGGGCCGACTGCTTCCTGTACAGTCATCTGATTTCATGGCCGTTCCCATGCTGGGAGAATCTGTCTGCGGCGGCTGCTGGGAGAATGTGGGTTCATGCATTAAACATCAGGGGGACCCTCACAACATTCACTGTGGGCTGGGAGAAGGACAAGCTGGGAGGCACACTTGGGACATGCCCCAGAACAGCAATCACTATGGGCAGAGACCTGGAGATTGTTTAATGCAGGCATCAGAAAATCATTGAAAATCACAGGGTTGGGAGATGAAGGCAGGCATCAAATGCAGAAAGTACAAAGATGTTCTAGTGTCTTGAACATGGGAGGGGCACCCACCACTTTTTCTCAGTGGTCATAGCATGTTGTTGTTATGTGCCATGAGCTCTGGGCTAGATAGCTGGGCTTGGTCATTGGAGCAGACTTAATTATTGGCCCAGATCCTTCACCCGTCCCTCTATCCACAGCTTTTGCCGTGGGACTTTACAGCCTCTCCCGCTAGAGTGCACATCCCTCTGCACGGACTTTGAGCTTGACTCCATGCCTGGCTTCAGCCAGGGTTCTGTGAATGGAAGCAGCGGGTGGTAGTTCTGGAATGAGACCTTAAGAAATCTTGTGTGTTTCCACTTTTTCTCTTGCGTGTCTGCCCTCACCATGAGAAGACTGTTCTGACCACACTGCCAGCCCACAAAGGATGGCAGGCATGCAGAGCTGAGCCAGACACAGCCTGCAGCTTACAGCTGTCCCATCTGACTCGCAGAATACAGCTAGATGGGCCATCAATGTCTGTTGCTGTGTGCAGCTGACATTCCATGCCTGTTTGTTACTCAGATGCAGCTGACCGATACACTTATATGTGGAGTCACTTGTTTTACTCCTCCATTCATTCAGAATTATTCCCTGAGCATTTCCATGCCAGACATTTTGGTAGGCAGCAGGGAGATGATGGTCACTAAGAAACCTGTGAAAATGGGCAGAGATTTTGGATTGATTAACTCAAGGATTGAGCATCCCCTATGTGCCAAGCATGGAAAACCTTTTGTCCATTCCGTAGCAGACACAATATGTGTGCAGTCCTGGCACATGTGAGGTTTAGAGGCAGCAGATAAAACAAACCACAAAGCAGAATGTTTCCAAAAAGCCTGATGAAGAAGGTTGTCTCTTCCTTTAAACTGGTCACTGTCTGGTAAAAAAGATGAGAACTTCAAGAGACCATTATAAAAGAAGTGTTACAGATGAGTGTGAGACATATACATGCAGCTCAGAGGATGTGCCTCATACAGTGTGCGGTTGGAGGCAGGGAGAAGGTCAGTGAGGGAAAGAGTCTCAGGGCACAAAATACCTGAGCTGAGCACTGAAATTCAAGTGGACAAAGACAGGAAGGGCAAGGATGGACTAGCAGGCAGAAGAAGAAGTCAGGAAACAGCACCATGCCCAAGGGTCCGGACCTAAGGGTACTTCTGTGTGTTATTGGAAAATAGATGGGAAGAGAGAGAGATGGGGAAGGATGGGTTGAGAGGCACCGGAGCATGAAGGAGACCAAGTGCCAAGCTGAGAGGTTGGAACTTGACCCAAGGAAGGGAAATAGAGTGCCAAGAAGGGCTGAGCAGAACACAATCTGGTGGCCATCTGAGGATTCTTGAGAGTTGGAGCAGCTGGGGTGAGATCGGACGCAAGAGAGCCAGGAGGAGGCCAAGCAAAAGTCCAGGAGAAGTTGAATGCCACCCACTCAACACGGGAATGACAAACGGACCATTCCTGGAATTATAGGAGAGCACACACCTGGGTGTTCTGGGCCACCGAGTTCCATCCATCACGTCTTCTAGAGGGTGATGACCTGTCCCCAAGACCACAACAAGGGGGCTTAGGGCTTGGGATTGGAACTGAGATCATCACGCTTCTAACCCTAAACTCATTTTACAAGGAGGCTCTGTGTCCCCAAATTCAATTAATAACAATAATTACAAGAATAATGCTAATTACTGTGCTCTAACTACTGTGGGCGAGGCTCTGAGCTCAGCACATTATGTGTAAAACCTCATGGAAACCCTCTCAAGGGTCAGAATGTCCCATTTTACGGATGAGAAATCTGAGGATCAGGAAGTGAGGCAGCTTGAAGTAGAGTCTCAGGGAGTGCCTAAGCCAGCTTGAGCTGCTGTAACAAACACCGTAGACAGGAGTTTAAACAACACACACTTAGCTCTCACAGTTCCGGAGGCTGGGAGTCCAAGATCAAACTGCTGGCAGGTTTCAATTCTCAGAGAAGGCTTTCCCTTCTCACTCTGTGTTCCCATGACCCCTTCGTCATGTGTGCATGGGTGGAGAGGTACAGAAACAGAGGGGCTGGGGTAGGAGATGGGGACATCAACATATGCATTTTCAAGGGAGGCAAACGTTCAGCCTTAATGGTATCCTCACTGTTGATGACCATGTTCCTGTCCAGCATGGTGGCGAAGGCCACTCAGACTGAGGTGTGTAAGTGCCTAGCACATAGGAAGTGCTCACGAAATGGGAATGGCAACCAAGATGACCTCAGTAAGATGACAACAATGGGGAGGGGGGGAAAGAGCCAGATCTGTGCCCTGGCCTAGACTCCACAGTGTGGCTTTGGACAAAGCACCGAACTCTTTGGGCCTCAGTCTCCCCAGTCTGTCAGATGAAGACTTTAGCCCAGGGCAGTGGTTCTCCCCCAGCAGCATCAGCCACCACCGGGAGCTGGTTAGGAAGGTGCTCCCCAAGCCCTCCCAGACCGATTTAGTCTGCAAGTCTGGGACCAGCACCCAGCAATCCGTGTTTAACAAGCCCTCCTTGTGTGTCTGATGCGTGTTCCAGTTTGAGAACCTCTGGTCTAGATGGATCATTTTTCAACGTTTTTAAAGAATATAAATGCTTTCTTCCGACGAAATCGGGAGAAGGCAGGTATGTAAAGCAGGTTAAAGCCCTGCCGCTAGGTTGAAGCTGCAAGCAGGGCTCCGTCTGCTCTCCCGCCCTCCACCCTCCTTGGAAGCCCCACGCACCCCAGGGTGAAGGCCAAGGTGATGGGGTCCTGTGTCAGTTCCTCCCGCCGACCAGAGCCCGCTGCTCCCCCGCGCTCCCTTGCAGCGCGCATTCCTGTTTCCATGTTCCGGAAAGCATGGATTTGTTGTGGCCTCACGAAACCCGGTTTGTTTCCTCTTTCCTTCCTTCTTTCTTTCTCTCTTACCTTTTTTTTTTTTTTTAATAGATTTCAGGCTGTAATTCAGTTAATTATTTCCCAGAGCATCGGTTTGGTGGCTACGCGGCATAGCACGAGGCAGGGGAACAGAGACGGGTCTTCGGAAGCCTCTTTCCAGAAAATCTAATTTCATCATTGAGAAATCTTCTGTCTTAAGCAGCCTCCGCCGCTGCCATAAATTTACATATTCTATACGCCGCTGCAGGAACGCAGTGGGCCTGATTTGCATAATGCCGCTGGAGGGGCTTGCGCTTCTCTTGAACCTGAATGCGGCAGGAACGAGGAAGCAATTATTAAGCTGTAGACATTGGCAGGGAGAGAGACCTCAGATGGATTTCGACTCCAAACCCTATTCACCGTCCAGGCCGCTCATTACCCAAGGCCTGGATCCCAGGCTGACAGTGGATCCGAGGGCTGGGAAAATCACCGGGTTGCTGCCTTGGGTTTATATCTAGAGCCGGGCGGACACCGGGTTTGAGGGTGCCGTTTTGGTTCAGCAGTGGAGCCATCGTCTCCCTGTTCCCCACAAGAAAATCTGTTTCGTGGGCTCTTTCATTAGGGTGCCTTGGCCAACGCCTCCTTGCCCCTTTTAGTGACAGCGCTGGAGAAGACCTTCAAGACAGGTGGGTAAATGTTGCTGAACCAAGTGCCAGTTGGGAAATGGCAGGTGGAAATAGGAATTCTCATATCCACAGGGGTCTTGCTTAAAATCTCTGCTCTCCGTACTGAGGCTACCCAAGAAGGTGGGTCTACCCTACTGTGGGCCCTGGTGAGGCACTCCTATACACTCGGGCTCAGGATCTTCCAGCAGGGGTCACTTAATGATCTCGGATCCACGTGTCCCGCTCCATAGTTTCTGGACCTCCATCCAAGTCACTTCATGACATGCCATTCCCAACCTCAGTAGCCCACGGATGTGAATGGCCACGTCTGGTTCTGGGGGATGCAATCTTGGTTTTACTCCAGTAAAACCTCAGTGCTCAAAGATGGCCATCTTCTGATGGGACTTTGAACCCCACCTTTCTTGACAGCTTTTATTTTTTTTTTTAGTTTATTTTTTATTGTGTTATTTCAGTCACCATACAGTATATCGTTAGCTTTTGGTGTAGTGTTCTAAGAATCATTGTTTACATATAACACCCAGTGTAGATACACGTTTGAAAATACCAAATCAGTGGACTAGACGACTCTTGATCTCAGGGTTGTGAGTTTTAGCCCCACACTTGGCATAGAGATTACTTAAAATAAAGTCTAAAAAAAAAAAAACTAGCAAGAATGAGTATTATTACTCTTAAATCAGAAAATAGCAGGTTCACTTCTGACTGCCTTGATGCTGAAAACTGGTGGAGTTTATCCAACCAGAGATGACCTAGAGCACGAAAAATGTATTCCACGCCAGTTTTTGAATAGTGAGCCTGTTGTTGGAAATTTGAAACAGCAGGTTTTTTGATGGGAAGAAAAATAATTACGTATCTCCACTTACTAAGAGGTGCTGTCTCCTCAAAAGACCTCAATATTTTGTTTTTAGCCCTGACCGTCTAGTTACAAGAATTTGGAGAGAACTCACTTTTTCCATGGTTCCATCCAACATTGAATTATTTCTCTAAGAAAAGGAGATTGCTCCTGATTAGTCAAACTTGAGGCTCTACATGCACACGTGGCGACTTTTCCAAAGGAAACCGTTTTGGTGCCTAACTGGGACCAGAGCTTCACAGCAACAGATGGTCTTGAAGTTTAGAGTTCAGGCTTTAGGTATGGGCACGTCCTCAGGCAGACCTAACATTTCCAAATCTCTGCTTCCTGATGTGTCAGGGGAAGATAGTAATAATACCTGCTTCGTCATTGTTGTTGGAAACAATTAGATGAGATAGTGAATAATAGCGGAGTCCCAGGAAGGTGAAATAACCTGCCCACAGTCACAGAGGTGGAACATGAACTCAGGCTCGTTTGATCACCCACCGTATCGCAGGCTGCTTCCTCCTGTGACCCAGGAATGCCGACAGCAGGTGCTTGGAAAAGCCCAGTCACAGCAGTTGGTTCTCTGGGCTGAACCGGCGAGAGGGGCTGAGGTAGGCGCTCTTCCAAGGACAATAGTCACCGGGATGTGATATTCACTAACCTGGTCACGCCGTTTAGAAACAGAAGTGAACGCCGCTTCCAAGCAGTGCTCTTAAAGGCTCACAGTTCTTTTCATCATGCGGCGGAGTCCCCTTTGGTTTGTACTGGGATGTGGCTTGCTGTAGGGAAGGAAGCAAGAGGAAGTGCCAAGAAAGGCGAGAGACACGTAGCTTAGAAAAAAAATGCGATTAAACCCTGAGCTATGCCTTGGTCATCGCGTGGTCAGCCCTTCCGTTCCGGGCTGTAGGTGGATCAACCATGTTTCCGGCTCCCTGCAACCTTTGAGGACAGGTCCTGGTGACAGAAATAAAGTGTGTCTACAGAAGGCACAGCATGCAGGAAGCAGAGGGCGGTTTAAGACCCTGGAGCTCACCTAATTAAGAACCAACAATGCTATGATCCCTTGTCCAGTAGAACCTCCCATAGCCAAACATGTGCCAAAACGATGACCCAGAGGGTCCACACTTAGGTTGGTATCTACCCACGAAACAAGAAATGAAGACATATGTGTGTGCATGTTCTCAGCCCTCTTCATCATAGCTTAAAACAGAAATAACCAAATCCTTTTCAACGCTGAAACCAATTAATCTTGCCATATTCCCAGAAAGGTGTGCCATATAACCGCAGTGGCGCATCCGGCCCCCAGTTATATCCGGCCGCATCCTGCTATATAAATAAAGTTTTATTGGGACACAGCCACAACTATTTATTACATAGTGTCTGTGCCAGCTTTTCCCTACCACAACCAAAGATGAGCAGTTATGAGATCGTATAGCCTGCAGAGCCCGAAGTATTTACTCTCTGGCCCTTTCCAGAACATTTGCCAACCCCTGCTATAGAAAAATGAAAATACACTGTTATAAGTTCCCTGGGAAATGTGGATGACCTTCACAAACCTAATATTGAACGGAAGAAGCCAGACACGGATGAGTACCTGTTGCATGATTGAATTTACACCGAGCACAAGGGCAGGCAGAACTTTGCACGTTGCTGGGGAAAGACTAAGAGTCAGCCAGTGAGGATAGTAACTGAGCGGGGAACGTGGGAGCTTTGGGGCCCTGGGCAGGTACAGCGGACTCTTGATCTGGGTGGTGACTCCACGGGCGTGCATTCTGTGAGTATTCACTAAAATGTACAAGGATTGTGCGTACGCTTTTCTGTATTTATGTCGTTTGTCGATAAAAATTTTTGAAATAAATAAAAAAAGAAACAGTGGGCGTATGTAGCGATGCCAAGTATTTTCTCAATGTATTTCCTGGACAGAAAGCTCAAATAACAGATTGTCAAGTTAGAAAACAGATAACTTTAACTCTTACACATGAGCACACATTTATTCATTCACTCTACAAATGTTTATCGATCGCTCACCATGTACCAGGTGCTGGGAATTCAGCAGTGTGCGAGACAGACGCAGCCCCCGCCTGCTTGGCTCTTACATCACACTTGCACGGGCTCATGGAGGCTTACACGCACACAGGCACCAACAGCCTCCAAAGCACACCTGCACATGAGTCCTCTGCAGGTCAGGTCATTCTCAAGCAAGTACTTTTCTGAATTTTGCTCTTCCTCCCATGGCTACCAAAATCCCCAACTCCTGTTTCCCTCAGACACAGAGACTGATGGATGGAGCTCAGTTTACCCATTGCCCAGAAGAGCCTTGGATCTTCTTGCTGGCCAAGACTCCACAGTTTAGCTCGAAATTGGGGTGAGTCAGAATAGCTGGTTTCTCCAGGCATTGGAGATACCTGGATGCCAGACAAAGAGAGACCCAGGGCTCAGAGTGTGGCTGACCTTAAGCCTAAGGATGCTTTCTGATGTCCCCTCAATGTCTTCTAAGCCTCCTTCTATCAGTGTGGACACATGCCACCTACAGAGTGTGGTCACCAGAGCCTCGTGATCTACTGGCTGGGCTTTTCCCACATATGATGAGAGACATGTGCAGAAGTTGCATATTTGTATTGCACATTATTGAAAGAACGCCAGAATGATAGAGCTGGGAGGTCATGGGCCCAATGGAAGGAAGTCCCGTGGCAGGAGGAGGTGGCTCAGGATTCCATGCTCAAGCAAGGCTAGGTCTACTAGACTCTGGCCAGGAGCCCATCCTTACTCCAGGTGAACACCTCCGTGCTCAGGTGCCCACTGAAAGGGAATGGCTGGTCCCCCTCTAACAATCTCGTAACTCAGAACAAATCCAACTCCTGACTCTAGAAAATCTTGCTGTATGATCTGGCCTCTTCCCACCTCTTACTCTCGTCCAATCACATTTCTTTTCCTCCAAAATGCCATCTAGGGCCTTTGCACATGCTGTTCCCTATACCCGGAGCACCCTTCTCCCTGTGTTCACCAGATTGGCTCCTTTCTTCATTAGGATTTTAGCACAGATATTACCTTCTCGGGCTTCCCCAATTGTCATGTTGCAGCAAGATGTCGTCCTCCTCCATCCATTTCCACCTGCCTCCCTTATGTGACTTTCTCCACTGCTCTCATCACTGTCTAGAATTATCCTGTTTGTCTCTTTGTCTATTTGTGAGTCCCATGAGGGCAAGGATTGCCTTCTTGTTCATTGTTCTATTCCAGTGCCTCCAAAAAGTCTGACAGGGAGTAAGCATTTAGAGTATATGGAAGACAGGAAGGAAGGAAGGAAGGAAGGAAGGAAGGAAGGAAGGAAGGAAGGAAGGAAGTTAGCAAGGAAGGGAGAGAGGGAGGAAGGGAAGAAGGGAGGAGGGGAGGAGAGGAGGGGTTGGGAGGGAAGGGGGCAGGGAGGGAGGGAATGAAGGTCTACACTAGAGACCTTCACAATGCAGATACCTCTCTGAGAGGCACAAGCTCTCTTGGCCGCTCTGATTAAGACACCCCAGTATCAGCAACAGCTCCTGGCTTTTTTGTATATGGAAGCATATTGACCCAGGGCCGGAGGGACACTTGGCAGCAAGTTGTGTTCGCTTCTCTGATCAATAGGCGTCTCAGTGCTCACCCCCAACACAGTCCCTTGCTGATGGCAATTAATTACAGCGCCTTCCTGTTCTTGCATCTCTTGGCCCCTCGTGAGGTTCGTCCTTGTCCATTCTGTGCTGTGGGGAGTCCCAGGCCTATGGTTGATGTCAGAAGAAGTCCGTAAAGTGTTTGTTGTGTTTATTTTCTTCTCCTTATCAGCCCATTACTTGAACCACAGGTCTAGACTCTGTCCTGTTCTCCCCATTGGGTTTCAGGAAGAACAGCAATAGAGAGATTGGTGGGGGTGGGAGGAACACTGTAGTGGGGAGAGAAACTTTGTTCTAACCCAATCCTTGGCCCTTTTACTTTCCTTCTCTAAGCCTTGATTCTACTCACCTTCAAAATGTGAGGCCTCTCAAGGGTCCCCTCAATCCCTGATGCTTTAGGGTTCTTCACGTTGGGGATTCTTTATGAACAGGCCCCACACTTTAAATGCCCAGAAGGTCAAGCCATCCTTCTTCATTGGGCACACTATTTATCCCTATTACCTCTGAACATCTTCTGTTCATTTCTTCATTCAGTAGTCACACACGCATTCAGATACACATCTAATAGACTTTTGGGGAATCTGAAGGTACCAGGTGTGTCCCAGGACAAAACATGTGATGTGTGCTTAGCCACATTCACTGTTGAAAAAATACACTCTGTCTCTCTCTCCTCTCTCTCCCTTGTCATTCCATTGGGTCCCCTAAGAATTCTGGGAATAAAGCTCTGTCATCCCTATTATACAAATGAAGAAACTGAGGCATGGCAATGTTAGGAACTCACCCAGGGTCACAGAGCTAATGAGTGGCTGAGCCAGGCTTCAATCACAGAGCTGTCTCGCTCGATGTTTATCATTTGACCACTCCATCTGGAGATCCCAACCCTGCAATACTCATTTCCTCTACCCCTCTTGAAGGAGAGATACCTGGAGGGACATTTGGCCATATGCCACTGTTTCTCATTAAAGGTAAAAATACTTTAAAAAGTACAGTGGTTATTACAATAGGGAACCAAAGCCTGGGTGGCTTACGGCTTAGAAAAGTTCACAAACTAGGTCCTACTAGTCGCACCAATTAGCACTGCATCATGGACCCCTCCTTCTTGGCACCCAAATCCTCTCAGAATCAAAAAGACATATGACCCAGGTCATACATGAAGAAAGGGGCTACGCATCAAATACCATTTACTATGCAAAACAGATTCCTTTTTCTTAGAATGTGCTGATTTCGAGACATAGAAATACAGTCAAATTAACCCCAAAGCTATTCCTCTTCCAAATTCCCATTTCGGGTCGAGTCGTTGGCGTGTGGGATTACGAAGCTACAGCTCCCAGAAGCATACTGATTACCCTGGACGAGCGCAAAGGCTCTATTAACACGCCATTTGACGCAGGGTGGAAACCAGAGCTCAAGGCACAAACTCGAGCCCACACCTTGTGCAGCAGCACCAAGACGCCCCCTCTAGGACCTGGCTCCAACCAACCTCACTTATGAACTCATTAAACAAATATTTATTGGTCACCTACTATACGTCAGACTCTGTTCTTAGGGCTGGGGATACAGCAGTGAGTAAAAGAGATGAAAATCCTTGCCCTGAAGGAATTTACATTCTGGTGGGAGGGATAGATAAAAGCAAGAATAAATTAATAGTGTATTAGCAGAAGATAAGTACTATGGAGGAAAACAAAGTATGATCGGAAAGCAATCATGCAGTGGTGGGCACTGTGATTTAAAACAGGGTTTTCAGGGTCACCTGGATGGCTCACTGGATTAAGCATCTGACTCTTGATTTCAGCTCAGGTCATGATCTCAGGGTGGTGAGATTAAGCCCCCCGTTAGTCTCCGGGCTCAGCATAGAGTCTACTTGAAGTTCTCTCTCCTTCTCCCTCTGCCCTTCCTACTCTCTCTCTCTCTCTCTAATAAATAAATATTTTTGAAAAATAAATATATAAAATAGGGTTTTCACAGGATATCTTGTAAGAAGAAGTTGAACTAAAACTTTATTATAAGACTACTGAGATGATCCACGGAAGCAGACCGCAGACAGGCCCAGGCACAGCGAAGGTGCAGGAGGAGTCCAAAGTCTCAGAATACTGGGAAAGTAGAGCCCACAGTGTCAGCAATGCAGTAGAAAGTAAAATCAAGAAAAAATTCAAGATGACTCCTGGGAGGGTGAGTGTGTTAGTTCCTTCCCTGAGCACATCTGTGAATAAAATTAGAGGTGGGCGGTCCATTCCGATTGGGGCACACCGAGTCCGAAGGGCTTATTTGGTACGCAGAGGGAGTTGGCAAGCAGACCACAGACATTCCCCTACGGAACTTGTATACCATGAAAACCCATTTGTTTTGTTCTTTCGTGGCTCCTGTTGTGTATCTTTATCCACACAGAGCTTCCACCTGAAGGGCCTTCTCCCTTCTCGGCGGGAACAATCTTTCCCTTCAATGCTAACTGATCCAAGACCCCAGAACGCTGCCTCTCTTCAGCAATCCCCTAGCCCTTCTCCCTGCAACTCTTCTAGAACTTGCTCTTTCCTGCCTGGGGTGATTAAAGAGGAAATATTTAAGCGCTGGATGGGGTGAGGAGGGAGGCACCACCTCATATCTCATGAGTGACCCACGCTGTCCTCGAGAGTATGTTGACCTGCCTTCTCCCCCTGCCTCCTGAGGACTCCAGCCTCTTCCTGAGAGCCAGGGGCCTTTCACAATATGCCTTTATCAATAGGATTCCAATAAACGTTTCAGTTCCGCATATAAATTCCAGGGCCCAGCTGCCCAGCGGAGGAGACCTGTTCAATGAGCAGGCCATAAAGATGTAATAATGCAATTAAAAGGTATGGCCTGTCATCCTCGTAAAGCTGGTGATCGATACGAGGGGAGCTAAGGACATCAGGGAGAGGGATCTGGCTTCTCGGCAGCATCTGAAGGATGAGGCAACCGGATGGTTCAACAGGATAGGGAGCAAGCTACCGGACCTGGGAGAGGTTATGGCTCCAAAGTTGGGTGCATCCCTTG
Source organism: Spilogale gracilis (assembly GCA_004023965.1). Lineage (NCBI taxonomy): Eukaryota > Metazoa > Chordata > Mammalia > Carnivora > Mephitidae > Spilogale > Spilogale gracilis. The sequence continues at coordinate 40,579 of PITA01016543.1, forward strand.
GTAGAGGGGATGTCAAGAGGCCTGGAATCTGTCCCAGCTCTGACTCAGGGGCTTTGAGGCTTTCAATACACGCTTTCAACTTTTTAAACCTAAGTCTCCTCACCAGCAAAATGGGTATAATGATGAAACTTCTTCCTTACGAGATTACTGAGACAGAACGGACCCTGAGAATTTTAATTCTGGAGGGGCCCTGAGTCAAGAGGCTGCAAAATCAAATGCCTGCAGGGTCCAGACAGACGTATATGTGAGGGGGGCCGGTGGGCCAGAAGGAGGGTAGTAGGGAATGGTGGAGATCATGGTAAATGAGCAGGATAAGAGTCACTGGAAGGACGCAGTGCCACCTTTCGCTCTTGCTAACAGCTGCCATGCAGGAGCGCTGGCTTGGCATAGCCAGATCCGGCGTGTCGAGAGGAGCACAATTTGGGGATTTGGAGGTGAGCTCTTAGGATTTCCACAACCCTGGGTGAGCACAGAACAATCACATTGGCTGGCCATAGACAGCCTGTGTGCTTCTCATTTTTGACCCCTCCTGGGCCAACTCCTCTGTAAGTTGACAGGTCTCTCAGTTAATGCACGTCACTCTCTTTTAGCCTGTTTGCATGCATGCTTGCATAAAATTGTCAATTCTGAAAAAAGACAGCCTGAGCTCTCCTCCCAGCTCTGCCCCATCGGTGACTATGGGACTTCAAGCAAGTTACCTTCATTCTCTGTGCTTCAGCTTCCTCCCTTGAATGAAATAAGTTAATAACAATTCCTACTCAGAGGATTGTGATGAGGAGTAAATGACCCCTGACCCTCACCCTTCAGCCCATGCCTGGAGAGTAAACAGTGATCAGGGTTTGCCCCTGAGCATTGGGTATGATGGATGCAAGAGGGTGGTTGGGAAGGGAGTAAAGGTTGTGGACTGCTCCACAGTCCCAGAGCTCACCACAACAACTTGTCATGTCTCCCCAAATGTATTTCTCCTCTCCACCCTCAGACCAAAAAGCTGGACAACCACTCTCTCCCCCTTCTCCTGCTTTCCAACACCCAGGTGTCATGCTTCTTAAAATTCCTTGGGTCTGATGGGTTTTCTCCTTGATATTCCTGGGTCTCATTGCTGCCACCTCCCAGTTCTGCCTCAGTATCTTTCCTCGTTAGTCTTTCTCCCTTCTCTGACTCCTTCCTACTATCTCTACTATGGCTTGCCTGCAGGAGCTCTCGAAGACAAACGTCCAGCCACATCTTCGCTGAGCTCATTTTAGTTCCCAGACTATGACGTGTCTTTTTGCCACCTCTGTGACTTTGCTTCAGCTATTTGTGTCACCTAGAATGTCCTTCCCCAACCCCCCACTTCACCTTTGCTTTGCTTCTACTCTCCTTCAAGATGTAGCTCAAGTCACACCTCCTCTAGACAGCCCTCCCTGATCCTCCAGCTGTATTCCGTGCCCTCTATTTGTCCTTATCCCTTACAGTCCCCCCTCTGTTCTGGGGTTTATCACACTGAATTGTCACTGTCTGTCTGTATGAGTGTCTTCCCCAGCAGCCTGCCACGTGTTAAGGCAGGAACCCTATCTAGTTGACCCCTAAACATCTCCTGTGATTAATACAGAGGAGCTGCTCCGAACATGTTTGTTGAATGATCGAATGAATGAATGATTGAATGATACAGGGCTTGCTCAATGAGAAACTTTACTTTGATTGCCATTACAGAGATTATTGTAAGACACATTATAAAGCTCATGTCACAAACAGTTCCTGGTAATTCTGGGTCACCTGAGATCAAAGCCCCCAGGTCATTTACATTTACCGACTCCCCCAGAAGGGAGGCTGGGACTCAAACCCAGAGCAATCAAGGACTCCCCAGTGGATCACAGGCTCACCACCATCTGAGACATCTGCCCATCTACCACGGGCTTCAGTCTGCTAGAGGATGAGAGACACATGGCTCACCAACCCCATCATCCCAGCCCAACAGCTAGCCAAATACCAAACCCAAGTAAGAACAGCCTAGACCACCTAGATGTATGAGTAAGCCCAACGTGATTAGCTGAGACCAGCCAAGACAAGAAGAACCACCCAGTTGACCTGTAGACTTGAAAACTATAATAAATGCTTATTATTTGAACCCACAGAGCTTAGGACTATTTGTTACTCAGCAATAGCTAACTGATATATCTTGGGTTTTTTAATTCCTAGGAAAATGACTCTACCTCTCCAAACCTGAGGTTCCCCATTTGCAGAATAGTGGTGATGAGGATTCTAATGATAATGTCAACCCACCAAGGTCTCTGTGAAGATTAAGCAAGAAAATACATTCAAGGCTAGTAACACAGTAGCTGGCATACAGTAAGTACTCAATACATGTTGATTTCTTTCCTCCAGAGAGCCATGCTGTCACCTTGGTCTACCAAGAGATTAGAAGATGTGTGGTTTGTTCCCAGGAACCATTTCAGAAAGATCTGTAATTCAACTGAGACTAGACTAATAGGTCTTGGAAATACAAACCCAATCTTGAGTTGTTCCCGGTCTCCTCTTGAGCCCCTGGTGGACGGGCCAGACAGGGCAGGGCAGGGCAGGGCCATTCCAGGACAGGCATACTCAATGCCGGCTGAGTTCAGCAGTGCAGTTTGCTCTGCTTGCCGGAGCTTGCATGTTTACATACATCCCATAATTACCATCTGCACAGCCAGCGGCATTTGTTGCAAATGGGCTGTTTCCATCTGCTGAAGCAATTTCCTCAGAGGAATTTGCATTGATCACTTTTTTATGCAAAGCTTTTGTATAGATCATTTTTCCCCCCAATGGTTTTTAATAGGTCTAAATATTTGAAAGGCCAGGGAGGGGCCTCAGAAGGGAGGATGTCGGTGGCCTAGGAGAGTTTGGGAAGGTGGGAAGGGAGGCTGCTCTTTCACAAAACTCCACCTGCACGTCTCCTCTGCCACGGCCCAAGTCAACCACGGCTCAGGACCCCAGCCCAGACAATGCCATTTCAAATATTTATTGTTTGCCTTTATACTTGAATGGTAGCTCATGGTTAATGCAGAGACCTCGGAATGAAGGGAAAATGGGGCATGGTAATTAGCCAAGCGACTGGTGACTCCAGCTTAGAGCTTCATACCTGAGAGGACCAGATGGACGATTTTGCATATTTTTGACAGCTGTAATGAACAGGGCAGCTCCGTATTGATTAAATGTCTGGGAAATTAGTGCAACCCTCTGGAGCTTCATTATTTACTATTTCTGCTCAAATTCTCAGCAAAGTTTACACAAGCAGAAGTCTGCAGTAAGAAAAGGGGGAAAAGAGGGGACAGTTGAATGAGATGATTAATGCTTTATAGGGTCCTAGCCCAACAGATGCAGAATGGAGCGGTGGCAGTGGTTTTGACATGGAGCGCCTGGAGGAAAGAATTTTGGTTGATTCATTTCCGCATTCCCAGTGGCCAGCATGGTACCGAACACAGAGTAGGATCTTAGGAAATGAATGGCCCCAGACAGAGCATTTGACTAGAAATCAAAATCTAGGTTCTGGACTCGTGCAGAGAGTTGGGTGTCAAGTGGCAGTCGATGGACTGTGCCTTTCAAATCGATGAAGTCACATCCTTGAAAATAAAACTCTAAGCCTTTAGTAAACAGCAACAACAATGAAATTCATGTGCGAGTAACTACTATCCCTACCAGTACTTCATGTGGATTCTCCACTGAGCACCTGTCACATCTCTCATGATGCTCAGTGGCTAAGGAATGCTCAGGAAATAGCATAAGGCTTCCCTAAACATGCCCCCAAAAGGTTCACGAGGGGTTTTCCAAAGAATGATCTGCAAAACACCGGAAATAGAGTCACTTGGGGAGTTTATTACAAATGCAGATTTCTTCGGCTCCCCAGTGAAAGAAAAAAAGGATTGTCAGACTTGTTAAAGATTGTGCAGAAGATCTTATTCTGTGGGGGTTGGGGGCGGCTACTACAACAGGGATTTTGCAATAAGGGAGAGAGATCAGGCTCAACTCTGAAAGAACACAGTAAGAAAAAGTGAGACTTTAACATGTTAGGAGCGGAACGGGGGAGGGGGATCTGTAAATGGAAAATTACAAAAGATAGGGTAATTCTTTGCTACACTGACCTAATAGGATTCTTGCGTAAGCCAGGCCACGGTGATGAGCTATCAGGGGTAGGGGGTGAGGAATTTGATTAGATATCAAGGGTGATCAGACCGAGAGTGGGGGAATTTTTGCTGAACTGACTCAGCAGGATTTTTGCTAAAGCTGGAATAGAAGGGCCCAGACACAGTCCAAGGTCAGGGACTAATCAGAAAGCAGACTCAGAGGAGCTTGACCAAATTTGGTCAAAGAAGAAAGTCTTTGTCACTCTCCAATAATTAGCAGGCAGAATAATCTCCTAAGAGGACCTGATATGCTAAAGGTTGAGGATCACTGTGGGCTCTGCCATCCTGGGTTAGAAGCCTAGCCCTGCCCCTTACCAGTCATGGGATCTGGATGGGTCAGATTTGCCCACGTGAAAGGCTCTGGAGTTGTCCCTCGTGCTGCTCTGGGCTTTGGCGTTTCATTCTACAAGTTTATTTTTCCCACCCTAACCCATGATCTCCCTTCATTCAGCAAAGCATATTCTGTTTTCTTCCTGGTGTCTGGTCTCCTATCCACTGCCTCATGCTAAGAAAGCATGCTGTGAACCTCCTCTATATGCTTACATCCTTCTCTATATGCTTACATCCTTCTCTATATGCTTACATCAGCCTTATAGAACTCCTCCTACTTATCCCACCAGTCCGACCACCCTTCTTCTAAAACCTCTTGGTTCCAATCTTTCGAAAATTCATTGATTTCAACAGAACTTCAATGCTTCCATCAGGAGAAGAGAAAAAACACCTGGGTAAGAATCTAGGCATCAGACAGACTCAGAAATCAATGTAAGTGAACTCTTTGGCTACACTTTTTTTTTTCCTTTTCATATTCACAGAGGTGAATCAGGTCTTGACTAGCATTGTAAGCCTTCAAAAAATATTGAAAAAAATGGAGGAAGGATGGACAGATTTAATACATGACCTGTTTGATGATGATGATGATCATGATCATGATCATGATCATGATAAATGAAGATGATGATATTGATGGTTCCATTCTGTCACAAGCCCAACAAATATTTACTAACTTATGTCACTGATTCCTGAAGATATTTATATTTGAGACCCTGTTTTTTTAGCTGGATGAAAGATGGATGGATGGATGGATGGATGGATGGATGGTTGAAAGTTTAGATAGCTGGTTGGAGGGATGGATAGATACACGGATAGATGCAAGATGGAAGAAAGGATGGATAGAAGAATGTGAAGGACAAAAAGGAGGGGTACAGGATGAGGAAGTAAAATGAGACGTACAAGGAAAGAAATCAAGAGAATGAGGACTAGAGAAAGAAAAGAAAAATGGAGAGAAGAGAGAAACCATAAATTCTATTGTGCTGTAAACACTCATCAAGCAAGACTAAGAGAAAATGAAGTAAATTCTTCCCATACATCATGGAATATTACTGTACTTCATTTACTTTCCCTCCAATTAGGTAAAAAGCTACCCTTGCACACCCAGACGAAATTAACTCCTGGTGCCTCATCCTGGCAGCAGGGCAATTGATTCGTCCCCCTAATCCGTTTATTTCATTAGCGATACATTTATCTGGTACATGCATTTTGCCACGCTGC
>PITA01016544.1:0-26900 GCA_004023965.1 Spilogale gracilis
AGGGAGAAGCAGGCTTCCCGCCGAGCAGGGAGCCTGGTGTGGGCCTCGATCCCAGGTCTCCGGGATCATGACCTGAGCCGAAGGCAGTCGCTCAACCAACTGAGCCACCCAGGTGCCCCTATTGTGTGTGTTTTAAGAATTGAAAATCTTTTATGTTTCTAGGTCATTTGAATTTCTTTTATGACCTGCTCAGTCATCCTTGAGTATAGTTTTTATATGTGTCCCAAGTACAAGATAGTTCTTATTGTTGGAAAAGTCTCTTTTTGTCAGTAGTTTTAATGCTTAGTATTGATAGGTACTCTTCTCTGTTTTAGGATACCATGGCCAAAAGGAACACAGTGATAGGAACACCATTTTGGATGGCTCCAGAAGTGATTCAGGAAATTGGATACAACTGTGTGGCAGACATCTGGTCATTGGGAATAACTGCCATAGAAATGGCTGAGGGAAAGCCGCCATATGCTGATATCCACCCAATGAGGGTAAGAAAACCAGTAGAGTAGTTAGCTCCTGGTTGTCATTAGAAAGTTGGTGACTTACTTGATTTAGGTACCAAACAGTAAATGAATTAATTCTATGTAATTGGTAAGTGTCAGTCTAGACTCCTGGCTGTAGTCATTAACCGATTCAAGTGTGATCTGCCACCTCCATTCCGGAGGTTGTGTACGGATAGCCATCTGACAGGACATACGTCCCAGAAATGCTTGACTTGGCTTGTGGGGTATATATTTTTTAATAGTTTAGGTGCTCACATTTTAATATAACATTAACTGGAGCTGGGTGGTGGTCCCCTCCTTTATAAAGGGCACTGGCTTTCCACTTTATCAGTCTCCAAGACTGTGTAATTGCCAAGTATTCCTTGCCACTTACCACAGTGTTTTCTGTACTGTTTTTCTCATAGTAGTGTTAAGAGGAAAGCAAACTATTTTTTTAACTCATGTCACTAACACCCAGCCCGATTTGTTTGTTATCTTTTTCCTGCCTTGCCCTCAGAGGTATTTACATTGGTAAGTTTTGCTTTGTAGATCCCAGACTCTCCTTGTCTGGAGGCTCTGTACTTTGCAGCCTCCGTGGATTTCTGGAATAGTAAGGGTTCAGTTAAGCTGTTAGCGTGACACCTGAGGGGTTCGTAAGCTGTACCCACCCAGATGTCTTATCACAGCACTGTTAAAGGCCTCGACCCTGCCTTCCTTGGTGGCTCCATAGTCCTCCATACCTCCCAGCCCAGTTCCTCCTCTTTGGTTAATTAGTTCTGTTAAAAGACTTAACTGTTTTTTAAAAAGTATTTATGTGCTCAAAGATAAGCTCCCTTCTTTTTTGGGGGCAGAAGTGGAGAAGGGTGGGAGGATTTACTAGTAGATTTAAAGAATATAATTTAAGCTACTTACTACAGAGTTGTTTTTTTTTTTTTAATTCTTTTATTGGACAGTAAATAATAGTTTTAATTTTTTAAGTTAGTAGAATTTAACTGTAGTCTGGTGTTTTTGTTTTTGTTTTTTTTTCCAATACCTTTAAATTGCCTTGGCCTGGATGTTAATGAATCTCTTGTGATTTCAGGGACTTTCAGGTTTATGATTTCCTTGCAGTCAGTCACTGCTCACATCTAGTGGTGACGGTGACTCTAAGGGGGAGGGAAATTTGACAGCTGTGGGGCTGAGATGATCTTCAGGCTATCGATTCTCTCAGATCTTCCCTTTTCACTTTGAAAGGTAGTGTACTGTGGCTAGCAAAAACCAAAATAAACTTGCTAGATACTGTGACATTGAGGGAACAAGAATCCATATGAAAGAAGGAGAGAGAGTGAGAGAAAACTATAACAACTTCTCCAGTTGTCATACTGCCTCCTGTGAGACACTTAGACCTTTGTTGGCATTTGGGTGGGCTTACCAGTGGTTAAGAGGAAAGTGATTTTTTTAAACTTCAAAGGTATCTCTGGTCACCTTTTCATTAGAGCATCACTTTTATTTTGCCTCCCCCCCAATTTTTTTTAACTAGGCAATCTTTATGATTCCCACCAATCCTCCCCCGACATTTCGAAAACCAGAACTGTGGTCTGATAACTTCATGGATTTTGTGAAGCAGTGTCTTGTAAAGAGCCCTGAGCAGAGAGCCACGGCCACTCAACTCCTACAGGTATGGATCTCTCCAAGATGCTGCCCCGCTCTGTTTCATTCACATACTGCCCAAAAGATGCTGGCAACCCACCTGCAGGGAGACAGTAAAGAAGTATAAGACATTCCCTGCTCTAGGGAGCTTTGAATCTAATTGAGTAGAAAAGAATGTTAAACCACTGACCAGGACAGTAATGCAAGAAAATGGAGGGCTCTGTAGGATCAGAGACTGAAAACTGACATTTAGTGAGCACCTGCTATGTGCTGGTGCCATTTAATCATCACAGACGCCCTAGGAGGGATGGGTATTATTTCAATTTTATAGGTGAGAAAACGGAAGCTTAGAAAGGTTAACTCATTTAGAGTCACTCAGCTGAGAAACAGCAGAGCAGAGACTAGAACCTAGATCTTCTTGGTTCCAAAGCAGGAGTTCCCACAAGTCTGTCCAGTTCTGATGAGGAACTGAGATTAGTGGTAGGTGCTCTTATAGCATATGATGGGAGGAGGCCACTTTGGGCAGATAGTACTGGGCCTGCTCTCCTGGAGCAGGGAACCTCGGTGTGTGGGCCTGAAGGATAGGAGGGGTTTGCAGGCAGTCTGCTCAGTGCTTAGGAGGTTGGATTCAGGAGTCACACTGCCCAGGTTTGAATCCTGGCCCCTGTTTACTAACTTTGCTACCATGGGCAAATAACATAACCTCTTTGTTGCTTTAGTTTTCTTATCTGTAAAATGGAGACCAAGTACCTGCCTCACATGTCCTGAAGATAAAGCGATATGTGTAACTTTAAATAATGTTTCACACATATTTAAAGTAGTATGTTGTGGATTTGACAAGTATTTGCAGTTGTTACGAGGCTAAGCCAATGGTTTTCAGCCATGTCAGACCCAGTACCCCCTTCTTTAACTAATATGTATATCTGTAATACTCTCACTGCTGTTCCGGATTGAAATTCGTAGATAATAAAATCTGTTTATGGCTATAATTTTAAAAGAGTATAATGTATATGGTATAATGAAGGCATAACGAATTATAATAAAATGTGTGTTGTTATTGAGAGAGGCTCCAGCTTGATTCAACTTGCAGACATAAATACTTAGTTATAGACCTATACCTAGAACCATAAATGAATTTAGAGTTAAGAGCAGTAAGAACAGAGACCATTCTATTTAAGCAATGCAGACAACAAATGAGTGGACACTAGCATAAAAGTGATGTTAAATAATAACAGCCCAGGCTTATTTGTATATGAAAAGAGGAGGGAAATGATCTTATAGATTTTCCAAGCAGAGGGAAGAGAGAACAAGGAAATATGATATTCTTGCAAATGAGCTGGGTCTTATCTCTAAGTGTATTGACAGAGTCCTTTCATGTCAGGAGGGGATATTGATGAGGTTTTATGGAAAATAAATCTCTTTTGCAATCCCACCACATGCTGAAAGATGTGCAGAAATGTGCCACAGTTCATTGTTGTGTGGGACCATTCCACACCTCGAAGGCTTGCTGGTGTAACTGCCTCCCTTCACATGCCATCCGTGTTCTCCAAACAGGGTGACAAGTACCAGTTCCCAGCATGTTTAGAAAACTTCCTCTAGGGGGTGCTACCACCCTGCTGAGAATATCTAGATTTGGCAGCGAGAAACGGAGGAGGCTTTGGCAGCTAGGCTGAAAAAGATGGGCAAAGCCTGAATGTGCATCTGGTCAGAGTTATAAAGTGAGTGTGATTTCAGAGTGCTCACCCAAAATAGAAAGAGAAAGATGAGATTCGTTGACTGAGCAGATGTTACCAAGTACCTCCAGTGTGCCAGGTACTGTGTGAGCACTGGTGCCCTCGAAACCATCTCCATTGTTGTCTTCTTTCTCATTTAAGCACCCATTTGTCAAAAGCGCCAAGGGAGTATCGATACTACGGGACCTAATTAACGAGGCCATGGATGTGAAGCTGAAACGCCAGGAAGCCCAGCAGCGGGAGGTAGACCAGGACGACGAGGAGAATTCCGTGAGTGGCAAGCCTTGCTGTGGGCCTCAGGCATTCATTCGTGTTATTTCCTTATTGCCAGGTCAGGTGAGATGAGTGGGGAATAACAGATCAGCGTGGAGCTGAGATGCATCTTGCATGATTAAGGCCTGTCCAGGACACTGCTGAGGGCTTGCTGAGGCCGTGCTCGTTCTTCTCACAGTGCTGCCCAAGACACTTCCAGATTTTACTCTTTGGCCCCCATATCATTTATTCCACTTACCTTTTTTTTTCCTCAATTTTTTTATTCGGAAAAGCGAATGCTCAGGTCTGAGACTTAGTTTTTCATGCCCTTTTGGGGAATCAAGGATCAATACTAAAATGTAGATTTTACACTCACTAGACTCTGTCATAAGCCTGAGATTCCAAGGGTGTACACCTCAGCTCCTTAAATCTATGTTGTAAAAGTCTTAAAAACAAACAAAACAAAACTTAACTTATTTCAATAATCTCTACATCCAATGTGTGAGATCAAGAGTCGTGGGCTTCTCTGACTGAACCAGCCAGGCGCCCCTCTGTTGTAAAACTCTTATATGAAGGAGAGAGGAAGGGGAGAGGGAGAGGTCCTCCTAGGTTAGATATGCTGCTTTTGCCTGGCTGACTTTTCAGTCTTCTTTGGTTAAGTAAGAGTGCTCTCAGTTCTAAGGTGTGTGGGTCTAGTGCCCCAGACATTGTCAAATACAGAAGTGCTTGCACTGAGATGAATGATAGTAGTTCCAAAGACTCAAACCTTTCGATCCAGTCAGGCCCGATTTGAGGTTTTGCCCTCCCACAGGAGGAGGATGAGATGGACTCTGGCACGATGGTTCGAGCAGCGGGTGATGAGATGGGCACTGTCCGGGTAGCCAGCACTGTGAGTGACGGAGCCAGCACTATGATCGAGCACGGGGACACATTGCCATCACAGCTGGGCACCATGGTGATCAACGCAGAGGACGAGGAAGAGGAAGGAACCATGAAAAGTAAGGCTCTGCTTAAATGTACTCCCTCCTCTGACAACCCCTACACATTGCAGAGAAAACAGGCTGTCATGGTCCACACGGGCTTGGGCTGGAGTCCTTTTCTGGTTGTGCAGGGGGCAGGGGTTGTAGGAGAGGAGAGTTGGCCTGAAGCAGCAGAGGTAAGAAAGTGTCAGCAGTGAGGAAGGCCCTCTTTTGAACCAAAACGGCCCACTGTTATTGAATGTTGTCATTTTCTCCTCCTTTTCTTTCACCCATCGAGGCAAACACTTGTATTGTTTTGATGCATAACTCAAAGTGTGATGAGCTGTTTACTGCAGATATTTTCAGTCTATTTTCTGTTTTCTGATAGTCAGTGGTCGGGATGACTGTACAGCTTTGAAAGTCCGATCAAGTCCCTTCTAGTTGAATCTCTGCTTCGCTTCTATCCTGCTCATCCTTTCTATCCTGTGGCCATGGCCTGACACTGGGGTTTGGCTTCCATCTCAGGCTGCTGTCCTCTCCTCTGATCTTCTCTTGTTTCCCTTCCCTTACTCTTTGCATCACAGACCAACTCACAGAGGAAAGGAATTTAGGATACAAGTGGTAATAATTGAGTTCTGGATGCACATTTTAGCCTGAGCCTTTCATAGCCTTAGGTCTTTATGATCTTTTCCTCCCCCCGGCCCCTTTGTTTTTAAATCAGGGAGCAGCAATCTATGGTTCACAGGCCAAATCTGGCCTGCCACCTGGTTTTGGCAATAAAGTTTTACCGGAACATAGCCATGTCCATTCATTTACATATTGTCTGTGACTGCTTTTGTGCCACAGAACAGGGTGAGTGGTTGTGACAGAAACCGTATGGCCACCAAAGCCTGAAATGTTCTCTGGTTCTTCTCAGACAGGAGAAGTTCTGTAACCCCTGCTCTAGACCCTCTGCTTTGTGATGAAGTTATTCTATGAATTTTCCTCAGTGCTGTATCCCAGGGACTTTGCCAGGTGCTGAATAAACAGTCCTTTCCCCGAAGGAACTCTTTGTCTTGTGTGTCAGGCCGTCCATTAATCACACTTCAGTGTGTGAAACAAGTTCTAAAATAGAGGTAATCTAGGGGCTTGCCAAAACAGAGTGGAAGAGTATTCAGTCTGCATTGGGGATTACTGAAGAATTCCTGGAGGAAAAGGCAGGAGGCTTGGCAGTGAGTGGGGCCCGTGGAGGTGTTCCAGCAGAGGGAGCAGTGTACCGAGTCCCAGCGGCTGAGAGAAGGGTGATCAGTACAGGGGGCCCGCAGCCGCTTTTTCCTGCCTGGAGCGAGCAGGTCTAGCTCTGGGCTCCAGGCAGTACCCTTTGCTTTTCACCTTTCAGGTCTGTGTATTTATAATCAACCCTTTGTCTATAAAGAGAGAAGGTTGTTTGTTTTTTTTTTCCTTTTTCTCTTTGGGGGCCAAGGCTCATCTCTGTGTTTGGATTCTGATCAGAAGGATACAGATGGTGGAAGAGGAGTAGTAGTGGTGATGGATGTGTAAATGGTGTAACTTTTCTGGAATGCAGTATGCCGCAAGAGTTTAAAAGATTCACCTTTGATCCGGTGCATTCCACTTCTAGGAATCAGGTCCAAGAAAATAATTGGCGATTGAAGCAAATTATATTCAAGAATTTTTCCAAACATGTTACTTATAATTGTAAAAAAAAAAAATCTGGATTAAGTTGAATGTTTAGTAGCAGATGGTTGATCAAATGAATTATGATACATCCCTAAGAGAGGCTATTATACCATACAGAAATATTAAAAATCTTGTTTTGGGGGGGATACTTAATGAGTGAGGGAAGTACTTGTGATATATTGTTAAGTGAGGAAAGCAAGAAGCAAAATTATAACATGACTCCAGTTTTATAAAGTAAGAAAATAAATTATATACGCTAATGTGTACATAGAAGAAAGACTGAAAAAAAAAAAAGCCACCAAAAAAGTTAGAGGTAAATAAGTTATGAAAAGTAGTTATTAGTAGTAGGATTATATAATTTTATTTTATTATTTATTTAATTATTTAAAATATATTTTATTTATTTGAAAGAGAGATAGAGAGCACAAGTAGGCAGAGTGGCAGGCAGAGGCAGAGGGAGAAGCAGGCTCTCTGCTGAGCAGGGAGCCCGATGCAAGGCTCGATCCCAGGATCCTGGGATCATGACCTGAGCCGAAGACAGCCACTTAACCCACTGAGCCACCCAGGCATCCCTTATTTTATTTTTTAAAGATTTTATTTATTAACCTTACGGAGAGAGAGGGTGGGGCTTAAAAATGGATATTTATGAGTTTATAAAAATATTGTCACCCTGCTAGTCCCTTTAAATTCTTACCTCATTCAGCATTGTTGGGTATGTTTCCTCCCCTACACGCTAGATCTAAGCACCCTAGAAATGTGTTGGCTGCTAGGTAAATTATCAGGTGAATGCTATTTACTAAATTTACTTTTTGCTTTGTTTTGGTTTGGTTTTTAAGTAGCCAGTGTGATTTGTTAGGAAGGTTTGTTCTGCAATAAGGAAAGATGCTGACCTCTAGTCTTTTCATTGACTCTCAGTGCTTTATTTTCTACTTGTTTTAAGGGCTTTAATCATACAGATGATTATGATCACCGCATTAGTGTAACGAGGCTTACCCATCTGTTGTGCATGCGCATGTTATGGAAAATCTGCCCTTTTTATTTAAAGAACTAATTTTGTTCCAAATGTAATTTTCCAAAGTGCATTTAAAGTGCTAATTCATTCAATGGGTTGTTTGTTCAGTTTCTGAGCTTGGATAGTTTAGCGTGTCTAATGAGAAACATGCATCTTTTATTATAGTCATGATGGAAAACTGTTTAAAAACCTCAGCAATCACAGCTGAGTGACATTAAATAAACTCAGTTCACCAGTCATCTGCTACAGGTCTGGTAATTCCATTTTTAGGCCACAGGTTTCACAAATTTGCCACTTATTTTGAGATCTTTACCACTTACTCTTTTAGATGTTATTTAAAGTTTTCATCATGGAAAATTAAAATGTACGTAATTGCACAGAGTAATAGTGTGAGTGACCCCAGTGGACCTGTCACAGTTTCAAATCTGATTAACTCACTGCCCATCATATTTCAGCCTCCCCCAAAGAAAATAAACTCAATTAATTTAAAGCAAATCTCAGACATCATACCATTTCTTCAGAATTAGTTTTAAACATTTAAAGGACACTCTCTGACCAAGCGTGGCTCGGATTCAAGATGTCTGTGTTGTCTTGGAGAAGCCACTTTCCTTGTATGGGCCTCTGTGCCTTAATCAGTAAAATTAAAGAATTATTAAATTTATGTACTTTCCTTTTCCCGTACAGCTCAAATAGTCCCCATGTTTATAAAGATTGTATAACTCATGACTAATATAGAACTGAAGTTTCTAGAAGTTGAAATTTGTGAAAATAAATAGGCTTTCATCTAGTGTCTTCTTTGATCTTCTGTGAAATGTTTAATCCTCAAAAATTAAAATAATAACTGTTACCCTTGATAAACTCAACAAAAAAAGACCTATCCCTATATTTGTTTGCATTAGTTTCAGAGAACCTCATTTTAGTTTCTAATTTTAAAGAAACTGTAACAAGAAAATTGGAAGGCTCACATACATAATTTGTATAGGACATTTAGGTCTGAAACTCTTCTGAAATTGTTGATACACTTTTTGACAATTGACTATATTTTACATATCTTTCTAAAAGTTTATTCTTTGCCTTTGAAAAGTTGGATATTTCATTTGCTCTATTCTCATTTATTATATTAAAAATTATTATACCAACATTTTTGTAGCAATATGAATGAACTGTTAAAGAAAGCAGTTTACCTTCTCACTCCAATAAAGAATGCCTGTTTTTGACCATGTGCCTATATGATTCCTATACAGTAATAATTTCCATGGATATTGTGTTTTCTGATTATTTTTCCCTTAATAAGTGTATGCATTTTCCATGTTGCTGCAAAGCCCTTTTATTTATCACACTTTGTTTGTTTGTTTGTTTTAAAGATTTTTTATTTATTTGACAGAGAGAAACACAGCCAGAGGGGGAACACAGGCAGGGGGAGTGAGAGAGGGAGAAGCAGGCTTCTCGCAGAGCAGGGAGCCTGATGCAGGACTCGATCCCAGGTCTCTGGGATCGTGACCTGAGCCGAAGGCAGTTGCTTAACCAACTGAGCCACCCAGGCGCCCCACACTTTATGGGTTTTTTTTTTTTTTTTCACTTTATGTTTTTTAATCATTTGTCTGTTGCTAGACATTTTGGTCGTTCCTAATTTTTCACCATCATAGATTACTCTGCAGGGAACATCTTACATATAAATGTTGCTTCTTTTTAGTACTTCCTAGGCAGAGTTTTCAGAAGTATTTGAATAGTTTCATGTGTAATTGTTACATTGTAACACTGCTGTATGGTCCTCTGAAGTTTGTACCACTTTACATGCCATGAGGTAATAGCTATCAGAGACCCGGGTTTCTCCCTTTGTATCCACTTTTCCTTCTTATTTCCCATGCTTTCTGGGTATTTCCTCTGGATTTATCTTCTAATTCTATCATTACTTATTTAGCCATATTAAATCATTGGTTTGACCCAGACATTGAATTTATTTCATGTAAACATTTTTTGCTTCCTGGAAGTTTTTTTTTTTCTTTAAGATTTTATTTATTTGAGAGAGAGAGAGAGAGACTAGGCATGAGCAGGGGAGGGGCAGAGGGAGAAGCAGACTCCCTGCCAAGCAAGAAGCTTGATGTGGGGCTTGATCCCAGAACCCTGGGATCATGACCTGAGCCAAAGGCAGATGCTTAACTGACTCAGCCATTCAGGTGCCCCACTTCCTAGAAGTTTTAATTAGTTATTTTTAAATCTGGTTTTTCTTCTTTTGTAATGTTCTAATCTTGTCTTGCAAATGTTATTTTTTTATTTCTTTGAATATTATAAATGTCTTTATTTTAAGGTATTTTTTTAAATTAATTTTTTTTGAGAAAGTGAGTGGGGGCGGTGGGGAGAACAAAGGGAAAGGAGAGAGAATCCCAAGCTTGCTTGACTCTCAGCGAGCCCCTTTATCCCCCCACCCCCCCATGTGGGGCTTGATCCACAACCTCAAGATCATGACCCGAGCTGGAACCAAGAGTTGGATGCTTAACCGACTAAGCCATCCAGGAGCTCATAAGGTATTTTTTAGATCAGTCTATTATCTTGAGTTTCTTGGGTCTATTTTCTGCTGTGTATTGTGTCTGCTATCTCTCATGCTGTTAGATTTCTTCTTACACTTTGTGATTTTTGTTTGTGGGGTTATCTTCAGTGGGAAGTATCTTCTTCGGAGGTCTCTTATGTTCCTCGAGTTGCATAAGTATCCTTTTGGGGTCCTAAGGGGTATTTCATTCCAGTAGAGTAGCTTATTTCTTATTTCTGTAGTATGCTTGTGGTACAGCCAAGGGATTCTAGAAGTTGACTCTTTCCACCTCTCACATGGACAGAAGCCTTTACTAAGCCATGTCCTTGAGCTTGTGGGTAGAGTTTGTCCAGGCTTCTATCTTTGTGCTAGAAATTGAGTGCTAGCTTCCTTTTTATAGATGTGTCTTGACTCCTGTCTTTATCCCTGTTCCTTTTCCCACATCAGGCTTAAAACTAGTCTCTGTGGTTTGGTTTTCCCAGTGGGCCATTCACTATAGTGCTGTGGGTTCCTTTGTTGCTTTTGCTATTTGCAGAGTTTCTTGTTCTAGTTTTGAGCACTACAGTGTTTCAGTTTTGTTAAGCCTTGAATTTTTGGTATTTAGAGCAAGAGGGGGACCTCTAGTGCTTCCCCTTCAGTCCTCTTGAGCTGTCTATAGTTGAGGGTATGTCTATACTTTCTCTACTGGGGAAGACTTGATGGTCTTATGGCTAGTAAGTGCCAGTGCTGGTAATCTGAAGTACAAAGTCTATGCTCCCTTCATTCTACTGAACTTCCAGTTTGTTGGGAAGCCCACTCTTACAGTAGTGGGCAGTGGAGCTGATACAGAACTCATTAAAATTCATGATTCAGATGGGGGCTGGCTTCTGAGGAGAGTCCAGAGATATCCCTTTTTTCCCCTAGAACTGATTCTGTATTATATATAAATTATTTGTTCTACTCAGGAAGATAAGCATTATACCTGTTAATAATCATTAATGATTAGGCCCTTAATATATTTCAGGCATTGTGCTTAATCCTTTTTGAGCATTTCCCGTATTAATCATTAGTGTCATGCTGTGTGGTAAATATAGCCACCTCCCATTTTATAGCATCAGAAATGAAATTGCGAAGAGATTAAGTAACTTGCTATGATCACATAGTGAGTAATAGAAGAGCCGAGGCTTCAAGCCAGATATGTTTGATTTCAAAGCTTATTATGTTATATTCCAATTTGGCAGAGCCTTTTTATTAAGTGGTTGAGGCTCATGCTACAGATCGTATGTTGGTGAGCTTCAGCCTGCAGGAATGTACTTCTCCTTGCTGGTTGTTTGAATAGCCACTCTACAAGTTTCCCCAGCAGTTCCAGAAGCGACGGACAGATGGTTTTCCAAGGGGGCCTGCCTGTGATGATAGCCTTAATGGTGTGTTCCATCTGAAGGCGTATGTTTTGGTTGTGTATATCTGAATCTACAGTAACGTACCCATTTGCAGCTAGGGGGGTCAGAGTGGGATGAGATCCGACTCTCCTATGAGAGACCTCAAGAACATCTGTAAGAACTGTGGAAAACCATGGCCTGCATTACTTTGAAAACTCATGTCTGGATAAAACAGTTGAGGGATATGGGAAGATATCTTCTAATTCTTTATGCAAGTGTGTTTCTTTGGTAAGGGCTATGCAAGAATTTTGCCCCAAAGATCTGAAGTCACAGAAGTTGTAGGTCAGTGTTAGGGTTGTTGTTCATTTTCTGGACCAGCAGAGGGAGCTCTGCAACAGAGCATGGTTAGAATGTTCCCTGCCATGCACCCCCCCCCCCAACCCAGCAGCCACCTGCGTTCACAAATCCCTTCTGTGGTTGGCTTTTTTTCTCCATCAGAACTGTCATTTATTTATTTTAAAATCTATTTTAAGTAAGGGCAGCAACACTAGGACAGTGTCTTTATTTTATTTAGGTAGGAAATTGAATACCTCATACTTGGCAAAGTTCAAATAAGACTGAAGTCTGCCAAAACGTCTCAAAATAGTTTAAACTTTTCCTCTCTCTTCCTGGATTTCTCAAGAGACTTTCACCAGAACTGACGCCTTTTTTCTGTAGCACAGTACCGGGGATGTAGTTTTGCAACCATCATCAGCTAAAATGGCTAACCCAGGAATCAAATAAAATTTTTAAATAAAACTTAAAATTCTGGTACAGAGCTGACTTGGGCAATGTTATTTGTGTATCAAAGTAAGTATTAGTAATGACAGCTTATAGTTTTGTTGCCTCTTTAGTTTTCATCTAATCTGTTTCCACACTGACTGTACAGAAGTCAATCTTTCTCCTTTCTTTTGGTCCTTACATATTTTTCTTTCTTACCAAGATCTCCAGTACAGTGTTGAATAGTAGAAGTGGTAGTGGGCATTCTTCTTTAAAAGGCTTGAGTCTGTGACATCAATCTTTCCATCTTCCAGGGGCACCTGGGTGACAGTCAGTTAAGTATATGTCTTTGGCTCAGGTCATGATCCCAGGGTCCTGGGATCGAGTCCCATATTGGGCTCCACAATGGGGAGCCTGCTTCTTCCTCTCCTTCTGCCCCTCTCCCTGCCTGTGCACGCATATGCACATGTGCTCTATCAAAATAAATATATAAAATCTTAAAAAAAAAATATTTCCGTCTTCCAGGGGTCCAAGTTCTGACTTAAGCCTTTCAAATTAGACTTTGTGACAGGGAGTAAGTGGGTGAGTTCTACTTGAAACTTGCACATGGTTGAGAATTGTCCAATTTTTATTCTAGAGTGATGGCCACATTAATTTCTTGGAAGTAGAATTTTAAAGCGAGTGGCATACTTACATTAGGACAACCCAGAAGCACAGTTTGGACAAATTCCTGTGATAGTATTATGTGGTGAAAACACTGTGTATTTGTAGTTCTCCAGAAAAGTCTCATGAAGGCCCCTATTGTTGCCATAAATTTCCTTATGTCAAAACCAAAGCCCAGGCTCTTGTTGAAATGATTTTATTTCAGCACCATCCATCAGGTACTAATTTTGGAGCTGCAGAAGATGGAAATTCTTGACTCAAAGCCTATTTTCTTGACACCTGCAGTTGTTTGGAGGGGATTGTTAAAATGTTGCCTCCCTTTTGTGTTCTTGGTCTCATTCTCTCTGATTCTGTGATAGCATTTTGCAAGGATGATAAATAGGACATAAAGTATTGCAGGTATTTTAACCTTTCTTTTACCACAATAGGCTTACTGTCCCAATTTCTGATCTCCTCAGGATGTTTAAAACTATTGTCAGAGAATGTTAAGTGTCTGAGAGTTTCACATGCATTGGTACAGTTGTACATACCAAAGCTAAAACATAAGACATTTTGTTTTATTAGAAATATATCTTAGGAGAAAGAAAAAGGGATCGTGGAAAGAGAATTAATTTTTGGAGTCCCAAGTCTTTGCTTTGAAACTTGCTCAGAATCTTAGAGCACCTAAGTGGCTCAGTCATTAAGCATCTGCCTTCAGCTGAGGTCATGATCCCAGGCTCCTGGGTTTGAGCCCCGCATCAGGTTCCCTTCTCGGTGGGAAGTCTGCTTCTCCCTCTCCCACTCTCCCTGCTTGTGTTCCCTCTCTCACTGTCTCTCTCTCTCTCTGTGCCAAATAAATAAGTAAAATCTTAAAAAAAAAGAAAAGAAAAGAAACTTGCTCAGAATCTTATAAACAACTTCGTTCCACCTTGGCGAGTTACTTCCTTTTCTTTGAGCCTCGGTTTCCTAGTGTGAGAAAATGGGTCATAAAAGTTCCTACTTTGTAGTGCTGTTAAGATGATGTGAGATAATATATATAAAATACTGAGCCTGTAAATGCTTAAAAATGTTGTAAGTAATTTAAGTTCATGAGTCTTTTAATGAATAACAGTGGCTTTTTAATTGGACCTAAACATTCCTTCAACCAAAGCTGCTTTTCTCACTTGAGCCTTTTCTCTTGCTAGGTTTTTTTTTTTTTTTTGTATTTTTATGTTTTCATTCTTAGTATTAATGGTTTTTGTAAGTGCCACCTCTTTGCCTGTGCCACTGGTATGAAAATGGTTGAACTGGGATGCCTGGGTGGCTTAGTTGGTCAAGTGTCTGCCTTCGGCTTGGGGATGATCATGGGGCCCTGGGATCAAGTCCCACATGGTGCTCCTTGCTCAAGGGAACCTGCTTCTCCCTCTGCCTGATGCTTCCCCTGCTCGTGCGAATCTCCTCTCTCTCTCTCTCTCTCTCTCTCTGACAAATAAATAAATAAAATCTTTTAAAAAATACAAGAAAAAGAAAATGGTCGAACTAAAAGAAGGTTTCCTGTCAGTTACAGTAAATTTTTTTTTTAAAGAGTTTATTTATTTGACAGTGAGAAACACAGCCAGAGAAGGAACACAAGCAGGGGGAGTGAGAGAGGGAGAAGCAGGCTTCCCGCCGAGCAGGGAGCCCGATGTGGGACTTGATCCCGGGTCTCCGGGATCATGACCTGAGCTGAAGGCAGTTGCTTAACCAACTGAGCCACCCAGGTGCCCCTCAGTAATGTTTTAAAAATGTGCTGCTGGACACCTTGGTGGCTCAGTGGGTTAAAGCCTCTGCCTTTGGCTCAGGTCATGATCTCAGGGTCCTGGGATTGAGGCCCACAACAGGCTCTCTGCTCAGCAGGGTGCCTGCTTCCTCCTCTCTCTGCCTGCCTCTCTACCTACTTGTGATCTCTCTTTCTGTGTCAAATAAATAAATAAAATCTTTAAAAAAAATGTGCTGCAATGAGAGTGAGTGGGTGGCTGTTTGTGTGTGTGTATTTCACATTCCTTGGCAGGAAGATATAGGTGTCTTGAGAATCCGTGAAATAGCTCAAAATACAAGATGGCAGATTTTAAAAACGGCTAGACTTTGGATCCACCTGAGCCTTCCTTTGTTAAGTTTCAAACTGTTATCTTAATACTGTGGCATTTATTACTGACTGGATTTTTTTTCTCTCCCCGAAAGATAATCGCTGTGGTTCACTGTGCGTTTATCAGAAGCTTTCTGCTGGGTGGGATTTACAGTAGAAGAGGCTCTTGGTCCTTAGACTTTTCTCACAATAGCACAAATAATTCAAGGTCGTCTTGCCAGAGTGGAGACTAAATCCTAATTGTACAGTTCTTCTAATTGTGTCCAGATGTTAGGCTCAATTTTATCTTTGGAAACCATTAACATTCTTGATTCTTTTGGGATGAGCCAAAAGCACAGACACGTGGTGCCTGAAAATTCATTCAAAACACCCTGCCAGACCACATATTAGGATATGAAAGTACCAGATCTCAGTGTGACTTGGGTGAAGAGCTCAAGGCCTATATTTTTGGGAAGATAACATCCTCCATTATAGTTAAATTGGTGAAGGGAGAGCCAATAAAGCCATAGGGAAAATGTATTTTCCAAGAGAGGGAGCAGTAGCACAAAAGTAATAAAGAATAGGGGAAAATGAGTCCTAAAAGATAAGCTTGGCTCTTATGTCTAAGAGGCAGATAAATCAGTTGTGACTGGTTAGTGGAATGTATTTCTCTGGTGCTCTAAGCTGTTCTGACCTGCCTATTCTTGTTCAACAAAGGAATGGAGATGCATTTTGATCAACTTAAATGGCTCTATGTAGAAAAAGTAGATGATTCTCTTAAGTGTTTATGCTGTAAAAAATATCAAGTTGGAATCTGTATTTGTTAACAATAAATATCTAATGCCAAACAAAAAGTATTTATTAGGTGATCACTTGTGTCATTACGTATAGTATACAAAAACCAAATGAGGCATTTGCTGCTGACCAGGAATTTGTAGGTTTAAAGGAGAAGATGACATTTGTCATTATCACTCTCTAGTATCTACGGAGTGCCTGCTATACTTTAACTGTTCATTGTAATTCCTTGTATGTCTGGGACCCTGGATGCTATAGATAGTGGTATCAATGATGACATAACTTAGTTGGGAATATAGGACCTCTATATATGAAGGTAGTATAATACTAGGCCAAATGCTGGGTAAGTGATCCAGATAAGTATTAAAGGTTTTGTGAGAAGGAAAACAAGGACCTAGTTGTGCAGAAGGGCTGGGGGGTGGTTATTTAAGCAGATGCAAATTCAGAAACATGAATATATATATTGAATATTCAGTTTGGCTGCAGTGGATTTTGATTGGCTATTGAAGGGTCTTGAATGCCACACTAAGTTCGAACTTGATTCTGTTGGTCATAGGGTAACATAAAGACATGTTGATCAGAAAGGTGATAGAACAAGGTGTTTTTTAGGAGGGTCAGTGGGATGGTGTGGAGTTTGAAAAGGCCGGAATAGAGAAGACCAATTAAGAAATGGTTGCAGTAACCAAGGTATGGATCATTTTCACTTGTCAACCTTCCGTATCTTTTTAGATATGCTACCTCTGTTGCTCTAGTTAGTAACCGTTTGAAATTTGGATTTAGATCTCTTTGAATAGCTACGTGGCAGCTCACCAGACTTACAGCAGTAACTACCACAGCCCAGAAGTCTCGTCGATTTACAGAGGCAATTGCCAAAACTGGTTAACTGGAAGAGTTATTCTAGTTGGCCTCCAGGGAATCCTATAACTTGTGATTCCAGCAGTTCTTAGTCGTTTCAAAGAACATTCAATGGAATATTTACGACCAGACATAGAAACTTGGATAGTAACTTGTGTAATGAAATAAGTTACTATGTGGAAAGCCCTAGGTGCTCAGTAACAAAAACAAAAAACACGAAAAGAACAAAGTCTAATAAAGGTTAGATTAAAAATCAAAACAAACAACCGTCTGATAAGGCATATTATTCCAGGCCAGAAGAAGACATTTGAGGGATTACTCGAGTTTTTTCTTGTAAGTGCTCATATATGAAACAGAAGAAAATGTAGGCTTTGGCTGCTGCTCTAATTTTAAACAAAACTAAGGTAGAAAAGAGTTATTATTGTGGAAATTAAGGACAGTAGTCACCATTATGGTTTACTTCATGACGGTCTTATAAAAATGAACATAAACATGAACGGGTGTAAAGTTGAACATCCAGAAGGTGGTCACTCCGAAGGAAAAGACAGGCCTCAGTCTTTGGTCAAGCTCTTTCCCAGTTGTGATTTCCTTGGCCCTGTGCCGCACGCAGCTCGTATGAATCCAGAAACCAAAGTAGACTGTAGAGGAAAGTGGTCCTTCTTTTTTTAAAAATTAAGTTACTTATCTATAAGTCACATACCATGTAATTGACTCACTTAAAGTACCCAATTCAATGGATTTTAGTATGTTTCCAGAGTTGTGCAACCATCAACACAATCTAATTTTTAAAAATGGAATTTTTGGGCGCCTGGGTGGCTCAGTGGTTAAAGCTTCTGCCTTCAGCTTGGATCATGATCTCAGGGTCCTGAGATCGAGCCCCACATCGGGCTGTCTGCTCAGCAGGGAGCCTGTTTCCTCCTCTCTCTCTGCCTGCCTCTCTGCCTACTTGTGATCTGTCTCTCTGTCAAATAAATAAATAAAATCTTTAAAAAAAATGGAATTTTTAATTGAGATATAATTCACAAAAAAAGAGAACTGTAATTCACCTATCATAAAATTCACCATTTTAAAATAATACAGTTCTGGGGGGTTTTAGTGTATTAACAAGGTTGTGCAGCCATAGCCCCTGTCAAATTCCACACATTTTCTTCTTGCCCGCAAGAAACCCATAGTCCTGTTAGCAGTCATTTCTCGTTACCCTCCCTGCCATTCATCTGCCTGTGGATTTGCCTGTTCTAGAGTCATACAAATGTGGCCTTTGTGTTGGGCTTCTTCCACTTAATGTTTTCAAGGTTTACCCATGTTGTGACATCTGTCAGTACTTTAGTCCTTTTTATGACTGAATAATTCCATTGCATGGATAATACCCTATTTTGCTGACACTCTAATTTTAGAGAATTCTGGTCACCACCAGAGGAAACTCCATATCCGTTAGCAGTGACTTGCCATCCCATCCACTGCCCCCATGTGCCCAGGTGACTCCTAAACTGCTCTCTGTCTCTGCAGATTTGACTGTTCTGAATGTAGAATATATGGTCTCTTGTGACTGGCTCTTTGCACTTAGCAGAATGCTTTTAGGGTTCATCTGTGTTGTAGCCTGTGTGAGTATGTGTGAGTGTTCATTCCTTTTCATTGTGGAATAATATTTCATCGTGTGGCTATACCGTATTTTATTTATTTTTTCTTCAGCTGATGGACATTGTGTCTGTTTTTATATAGCAATTTTCAAAGAAAAGTGAATAGGGGATACAGTTGCTTATGACTTTACCCCTGGTCTGTGAGCTTAGACAGATTGTCCATCGAGCTTGCCGAATGCTGCTTGCAAAGAAAAGCGGGTCAGTCATAGTACAGGAATTCATGCATTTCCTGCCTTTAGATAAAAGGATCAGAGCAAGAGATGGCTGTTTGGAAAGTTTGACTTTTCTGCTCAGCCCATTCTCCCCTTGGCTTCAGGTTTCTGGCATTATCTTTCAGCTGAATGTCTTCTTTTCCTGGGATACATCTGAAAAAATACCCTAGCTCATATTGAAACAAAAAGCCCACCAGCCAGCCAAAGCCCTGGGGACAGTGTTGCCTTTAATCAGCTTGGACTGATTCTCTTATGCTTTTCAGCACGGACAGGCTGTTGTCCAGCACATTTGATCATCGAGCTCAGGAGTGCTAAAAGAAAAGTTCAAAGATAAGGTTCCTGGGAAAATTCCATTCCCCCACTCTTTCTGTACTCAATTTAGTGGCAATTCTGACATGTCAAAAGAGTTTTCAATTTGATTTTGGAGAATTTGCAGTATGAGGTGCAGCTCATGAGTCTTAAAATCTGATCATCAGGATTCATGTCCTGTCTTTATTGGTAACAAGCTACATAATCTTAGGCACATTTCTCATCTGTAAGGTGGAAATAATAATACATACCTCTAAAGATTTGAGGATTAAGCGAAATGATACATTGTCTAGTACTTGGTTGCCTAAGAAGTGCAGATCCTCCTTCCTCCCTCCTTCATTTACATGGTGTTCATGAAGTTTGGGTGGGGACATCGTGCAATAGTACCTAGTTAAAAGCCTGAAACTGAGAACGTATTCTTTAAATCTTAGTTGACTTTGAACTCAAGTGTTCAAAGACTAGAACTCTTTTTGTAGACACAGAGCAGTGTGTTTGTATGTATGTGAGAGAGAGAGAGACCATCTCAGTTTTTACTGCATAACAAACCACTTCAAACCTAGTGGTCCTACTGTGCAGCACTGGTGCCATAATGAGGAACTGCTTTCCCGGGCTTAGAGCCAGCTGTCGTGATGGCGGCCGGCACTGGGTGACGCATGAAGACCTCAACTAAGATATTCTGTTGACGAGGGCCTCGTGCTCCGTGGTATTTTGCTATCCAGCAGGCTCACTCAGGTTTATTTACATGGTAGTAGGATGGGTAAGCACTTTTCAAGTCCCTGCTTACAAAATTTTTGCTGTTGTTTCAGTGGCCAAAGTGAGTCACATGACTAGACCCAGCATCCTTGTGGGAGGGCACTAATGTCAGGTGAGGATACCAAGGATACTGGGCAGAAACGATCCTGGTAATTTTTTGGAAACATTCTATCTAAGATGTTCATTATTACAGTAATGTAGATATTGTTATTGAGAATTATTATCAGTCTATAAAATCAGAGTGAAAACAGGTGCTATAACTTAATTACAGTGTTAGTGAGAAAATGCTGGTCACAGCAGGAACTCTGACTGCTCCATATAAACTTAATCCGAGAAGCACTCTAACACACAAAGAATATTGTGATGTAGGCAGTTAATTTCTGGAATGACTAGATACAGGGATCACAAATACGCCTATTTATTTTTGAATGCATGCTGATTCTTGCCAGTTGAGTTGGCTTCCCCTACCAGTTGATTCATTCATGTCTTCAGTTTTAGTTATATAAAACATTTTTATGACCAGCAGCTCTAGGTGGTATCTTTATTACAAATTGGGCCAAGAAATGTGGTCCCCTTTTCATCTGTTTTAAGAAAGTCTTCCTTGCGCCTTCCCTCCCTCTAGAATAACTCCACTAACAACAATAAGAAAACTCAAAGAGTCAGAGATAGTCTTGTCATAAGTATTTTGTTAAGTCCTAAGTTTTTGCTTTGGTCTGGTTTTTGGTTTATACCCATACACATCTCAGTTGTGGCATATGCACGTATGTATTTGTTTATTGTTTTATGTATTTATGTATTTATTTATTGTTTTATTTACTTATCAGAGAGAGAGAGAGAGAGAGAGAGTGAGCAAGCACGTGTGAGAGAGGGGAGGAGCAGAGGAGGAGGGATAGGCAGACTCTGTGCTGAGCATGGAAACCTAATGTGGGGCTTGACGTGGGGCTTGCACCCAGGACCCTGAGATAATGATCTGAGCTGAAACTGAGAGTAGGACACTCAACTGACTGAGCCACCCAGGTGCCTCTGTGGCATATTTTAGATGAGAGGTTATCAAGTGTCATGATTCCTCTGGAGATAACTATTTTTCAGTGGTTATTGGTAACTGAGCATAAATACGTTTTCATGAGCTACTGCCCGCTCCTGGAACTATGAAATTTTCAGAACTGCAAAGGGCCATAAGAAGTAATGGTCCAGTGCTTCTTTTGTAACTTGGAACCTGTGGTTTTCCCAGATTTTGTAGTCAGACCAAAGTCTAGATCTTTGAACCCTAAGATTGGGATTTTTTAGTGCTGTCTCGAAAATCAGCGTTAGCTTTTTTATAATCTGATACATGTGAGCACTTAATCATTGAACTGTAATTACATTTTGTATACATGTGTGAATTTTACTTCCAGCTCATGTCTGCATGTACGATTAGATCTAAACTTCTCTTATTGTAAAATTCTGTCTAATTTTTGGAACTTTGGTCTCTAGCAAATATCAGGTCTAATCAAGTCCCTGGTTATCATTACCAAAAGGTGAAAGCAAAGATGTTTTAGATAATTTTTACTTCTGACCTTTAGTTGTTGAAAGAGACAAGTAATAGGGGCGCCTGGGTGGCTCAGTTGGTTAAGCGACTGCCTTCGACTCAGGTCCTGGAGACCCCGGATCGAGTCCCACATGGGGCTCCCTGCTCAGCGTGAGGCCTGCTTATCCCTCTCTCAGTCCCTCTGCTTGTGTTCCCTCTCTCGCTGTGTTTCTCTCTGTCAAATAAATAAATAAAATCTTTAAAAAAAAAAAGAGAGACAAGTAATAGTTGATGATTTATCTTCAAAAATATTAGAAAGTTTCAACTGACCTCGGAAGGGAAATGTTCATCAAATAAGAGAAAAAAACTCAAATATAAAGAAAGCAAGTGTTTTGATTTCTCATTTAAACAGTGATAGAAACTAGACAAATGACTATACTGTGGCTTAACAAACATTCCTTTGATTTTTCTGAGACAGTTTAGAACTAGACCACAGAACGATTATCTTTAATGTTTCATCCCTGATTTAGAGACCTGAATTTCTAAGATCCACGTGTATTGCAACTGAAAGGAACAAATGAGGAATCACAGAAATATAGAGTACCAATTATATAATTTTTATTGTTGGATATGCTGCTTTAAGAAAATGATGTCTTTGTGGTTTTTGTAACAATTCCACAGGAGAACATATTTTAAATTACCTGTTAATTCTATCCAGAGTTGCCATTTTTTTTTTTTTTTTTTTTTTAAGATTTTATTTATTTGACAGCGAGAAACACAGCGAGAGAGGGAACACGAGCAGGGGGAGTGAGAGAGGGAGAAGCAGGCTTCCCGCCGAGCAGGGAGCCCGATGTGGGACTCGATCCCGGGTCTCCGGGATCATGACCTGAGCCGAAGGCAGTTGCTTAACCAACTGAGCCACCCAGGCGTCCCCAGAGTTGCCATTTTTATTGATGAACTCAATTCAGTCATTTCTTTGCATGTATAAAGAAAGATGAATGGGTAAACAGACATGAAATTATAAAAGTAATGAGAGGTTAGTGTGTGGTATATGCAGCTTACTCTTAAACATGCATATTTTCTAAGAAAGATAATCTGTGTATATTTCTTTAAAAAGAGGATATTCTCTTTTGTTCTGATACAGAATACAAGTATACAGTTGGCAAGTTGTATAATCGCTTGAAAACACCTTCTCTCCCAAACCCCTTCACTGTTGGATTATTACTCCGAGCTCATAGAGTCTTTTTAATCAGTGAGATCTTTTTGGTGCTGGAAGTGTCCCAAAATTTACCAGTGGGAGCCCCTCAAGATGAATCCTGTTGATATGTACCCATTAGTTTTTGAGTAATTGCTTGCTTTTTATGGCACAAAAGATGTACCAGGCCCACGAGGTACTTTTCCTGTCCTAGCTCGGGAGTCAGCTATTCTCCTTAAGAAACCTTAGTTCCTTTGAGTGGGAGATCTGAGCACTGGTATGCTTATTGAATGGGGTGTTATTGCTTTAAGGCTTTGTAATGACAGATGCTTGGAATTTTTTTTTTAATTATGAGCTCATGTTTATACCTCCAGTTCAAATATAACACACCCAGATTTTTTGTACCTTCCTCTGTTTCATACTTCGATGTTCAGCTATTGGTAGATACCTTTTGTAGAGCTTGTCCTATTTTGCTTCAGTCAACAGTACGCTATTAGTTCAGTTAGGGGGGAGTCAGAAGGTATATATGATTTTCAGCTGCGTGGGGGTCAGTGCCCTAACCCCTGCTTTGTTCAGAAGCCAACTGTACTATGTTTTCCAGTCCTTAGCCCACTTGTCTACCTTTTTTTTTGTCTTCTTTTGGTAGACTTTAGGAATTCTGTGTGTGTATGTACTTAGGAGCGTATCTGCCTAATACCAAGAACTCTCAAAAATTTTTTTAAATATTTTATTTATTTGACAGAAACACAGCCAGAGAGGGAACACAAACAGGGGGAGCAAGAGAGGGAGAAGTAGGCTTCCTGTGAAGCAGGGAGCCCAATGCAGGGCTCTATCCCGGTACTCCGGGATAATGACCTGAGCCAAAGGCAGATGCTTAACAACTGAGCCACTCAGGGGCCTCGAACTCTCAACTTTTTTTTAAAAGAAGATTCTTTAAAAAACATTTATGGTACTTGTTGCAGATATTTTCATCCAGTTCGCCATTTGTCTTTTGTCTTGGCTTATATGTGTGCTTACTAATTTTTAAAGATGTATGGTGTTTTCTTCACACAAAAGGCTTTTATTTACCCATTTTTCATTGCATCTGTCATAGTCAGAAACCACACCCAGGTTTCATGTGCATCCACACAAGTTTTTTTTTTTTTTCCCAAGATTTTATTTATTTATTTGACAGAATGAAATACAGCTAAAGAGGGAACACAAGCAGAGGGAGTAGGAGAGGGAGAAGCAGGCTTCCCACTGAGCAGGGAGCCCGATGTGGGGCTCGATCCCGGGTCTCCGGGATTGTGACCTGAGCCAAAGGCAGACGCTTAACCAACTGAGCCACCCAGGCGCCCCAAAACAAGTTTTCTTGTAGTGTTTATGGTTCCTGTTCTTAAAATCAGAGCTCTTAGCCACGTGGTGTTTTCCCAGTTTAAGGTACGAGGTGTGGATCCAATTCAGTCTTTTTCTAACTAACTAGCTGTTTGGAAAGCCATTTGGGCTCCATGTTGTGTTTCAGGACTTTCTGTTCCGTTTGGCTGGTTGGCCTGTCTAGAGGGAGATTCCGTCCAAAAGAGCACGGTCTGCTGTCCGTGGTGGCAGTCGGCCCGCCGCTGCCTTTATGTGCTTCCAGGAGGCTCGCTCAATACTCTCGCTTTATGTGTCGGACTGTGTGTAGGCCTGCCGAGGGTTAGTTCTGGGCCCAGAGCAAAAGGATTGGGCAGTAAATCCAAAACACCTCCATAGGACAAATTATATTTTGGTGTGGTTCCTTTAGATTACGAAATAATACCTTAAATTTAACTTAAAAATTAAATGAGTATGAAAAGCACTTAATATTGCACCTAGAACAAACAAAACAACACACGTTCAGCCATATTCACTGGTCTTAGTAAACACTATGTTTCACCACTAGTACATGAGGAGGCACCGGTGAAGTAGGCTTTTGGCAGCATCTGGAAGTGGGCAAATCTGGGATTGGGTGCTCTTGAGCTTGGCAGTGGCCAGAGTGAGAGGACAAATGTCTGAGAGGCATCAGGGTGCTGGTTTGAAGCTGGACCAGGCAGACATTGGGAGATAAGAGTGCATGGAACAAAGGTGTCTGGAGAAAAATACATGCTGGTCTTTATCTTCTAGACCCCTCCCCATCCACTTCTTAGGGCCCTGCACCTTCTGGTCTTTTTTTCTGGTTACTGGGGAAAAGTATAAACCCATATGTTCATGGAAAGCCCTGGAAAAAACTTCCATACTTCCCAGTATTAGACTACTGATCAGAAGCAGAACTTCTGTGAAGTACGTACGTTCAGCTAGCTAGGTTGTTAAGGCTTGCCAGGTAAAATTATTCTTTTTGCTACCAGTTACCAACCCAGTAACTGCTGTATTCCGTCCGTTTTCCAACTGCTGCTAATAACTGCTGATTCTTTCCTCAGGGATGTTTGGGGCCCAACCTAAGCATCCCCTACCAGTCTTCCCTGACCACCTCACTTGCAAGATCTCCCCATGAGATCTTGAGATCTACTGTGAGAGACAGATCCTGTTAACATTTTGGTATATTTTCCTCCATTCTTTTTTCTCCTATATATATGATTTTTCAGAGTTGAAATTATACTTACATGCTCTATATAATACTGTATCCTATCTTCAACTTCTGGCCTTACTGTAAGTCATTTGTAAATAGGGTTTTAAAAGTTTCATAATATTTCCTGGAGCGAATAGAGTATGATTTACTTATATTTGCTTTCTCATGCAAACATCAGTCCACTTGGATCATGAGACTATCAAAGGGAAGTCGCCCTACTGTATTATTCCTCTTCCTTAATTCTTTAGTTATGGAAAATGGTATATATGTAGATAATACGTCTGTACCTTTGCTCACGTCTCTGTTTTTAGTCTAAACATCATGGGAACTTTTCATTATAGGAGACCCACAAAGTACTATTTGCAGTTTACTCAGAGCTGTTACATGACCCAAATCTCTCCACCCAGAAAAAGGGGGCCCTGGGGAGATATTTGTCTTTTAAGGCCCATAAATCCTCTGAAATTCCACGAGAAGCATTTGGAATGAGGATTTGTGCGTTTTCCTGTGATTTTTCACTAGATTCTCATAGGAGTGCTTATCTAACAAAAAGCCACTGACACGGAGGCTGAAGCCCATCTGGAGATAGACGTATTTATTAAACTTCTCTGAAATCGAAGATACCATTTTTCACCTTTTATTGTTCTTGGTTTTCAGGAAGGGATGAGACCATGCAGCCTGCCAAACCATCTTTCCTTGAGTACTTTGAACAAAAAGAAAAGGAAAATCAGATCAACAGCTTTGGCCAGAGTGTACCTGGTCCGCTGAGGAACTCCTCTGACTGGAAAGTGCCACAGGATGGAGACTATGAGTTTGTAAGTAGTGCTGGAAGTAGGCGGTTGTGTCTGCTGGGGACGGTTATTTGTCGTATCACACACCCACTTCTGTCACTTCACCGGAAGTGCCAGAGCATCTTCTCGTGAAGTGCAAGCCCCCGTCCATGCCGGCAGCAGCCCCCGGGCTGAGGGCCTCATGAGCTGGAGGTGGCATTTTGACTGACACTTGAGCAGTTCTGGGGCTCCTGATTGGTAGCATCTTCTTTGCTTTAAAAGTCCTTTATTCACTTGCCATTTTTCTTTTTGTTGAGCTTGGAATTGTTAATGGTAAAAGAAATACTCTTCGAGTGAGAACATGGTGTCTTTCATCGTTTATTTGGGATTGTGACTTTATATTTAAGTGTTAGACCAGGGGGCGTATTTTATACTGGTTTGTAGCATCTTGGCTGTTTGCTAATCACTATCCTATTTTAGGGTCTCTGAGAGGATTACTCTGAATTTTGCCTGAGGATGAATATTAAATTGTTCCACAGTTTCTTATGAAAAACTGGGTGTGTTTTTCCTTTCTCAGCAGTGGAACATTCTCCCGCAACCACAGACAGTTGTTAGTGTTCACAGAGATTTAATGAGTAGAGGCAATAAAAAATTGGGGTAAAAAGTAAGTTAAGGAGTCTACATTCCTTTTCTGAATATTTTTGGAAAAGAATCTTTTCTTTAGGGATTTTTCACTTTTATACTCTTAAATTCTGTCATGGTTCTGTTGTTTATAAAAGAACTCAGATTGGGCCTCATAACTGGATTCTGGGAGGCCTTTCTAGGCTTGGCTTTCCAATCTCCTACTACCTGGCCTCAAGGTCATGCCATCCTCCTTCCATAACATAATGTCTAGTGCCGCCCAGTAGCGGGAATGCCCCCGCTGATACTGCTAGCTATGGAGAGCATTTGAGGACCGAGCCACTCAGCTGAGGCTGGGTAGCCGATGGTCACTGAAGCCATAGCAAAGCCCAGCTCCGTTTGCTTTATCACCTGAGCCTTCATTTACTTGTTCTCCACCTGTTACTGTCAGCTCTTTGTTCGCTCAGCTATTCGTCAACTCATGAGATTTCAGTCATTTTTGCTGTTCTCTGTTGCCCACATAAATTTCTTCGACATATCTGTAAGGACTGATTTTTCTCAGTTTGGTGAGTCTCTAGGCAA
>PITA01016544.1:32819-46549 GCA_004023965.1 Spilogale gracilis
AGTACATCGTTAGTTCTTTTTTTTTTTTTAAGATTTTATTTATTTGACAGAGAGAAACACAGCCAGAGAGGGAACACAAGCAGGGGGCTGAGAGGGGGAGAAGCAGGCTTCCTGCTGAGCAGGGAGCCTGATGTGGGGCTCGATCCCCGGTCTCCGGGATCATGACCTGAGTCGAAGGCAGTCGCTTAACCAACTGAGCCACCCAGGCGCCCCACATCATTACTTCTTGATGTAGTGTTCCATGATTCATTGTTTGCGTATAACACCCAGTGCTCCATGCAATCTGTACCCTCCTTAATACCCATCACTGTGCCAACCCTCCTTCCAACCCCCTCCCCTCTAAAACCCTCAGTTTGTTTCTTGGTGTCCATAGTCCCTCATGGTTCTTCTCCCCCTCCGATTTCCCCACCCCACTTCATTTCTCCTTTCCGTCTCATAATGTCCTCCATGCTATTCCTTATGTTCCACAAATAAGTGAAACCAGGTGATAATTGACTTTCCCTGCTTGGCTTATTTCAGTTAGCATAATCTCCTCCAGTTCCATCCATGTTGATGTAAAAGTTGGGTATTCATCCTTCCTGATGGATGTAATATTCCATTGTGTATATGACCACATCTTCCTTATCCATTCATCTGTTGAAGCCCCTCCTCTTAACCACCTTCTCTCCGCCATTGTGGTCAATTCTCTTGATAAAGTGTATATAAAAATTGCTGTAGGAGCCCAGAAGAGGGAGCAAGAACCCCAGAAGGAACTCCAGGGAAGGCATCAGGAAGTCTCATTTGAAGTGTTTTTTGAAAGACAATAGGAATTCCAGAACTAGAGGAGGGAAAGGGCCTTCTAGGCAGAGACAGGGCAGCGCGCTCGCATGTGTGCACATGTGCACACATGCCTTGAGGAATGTCGGATACCAGGAAGCACAAAGAGATTGTATTTCAGGCCCTGGTTGTGTGGGTGTGTGAGCAGAGAGGCATGGACTGAAGGCCAGCTCTTCGATGAGGTAAATCGTTCCAGTGCCCTTCTTTTTTTTTTTCCTTTTTTTTTTTTTTTAATTTTACTTATTTGACAGTGAGAAACACAGCCAGAGAGGGAACACAAGCAAGGGGAGTGAGAGAGGGAGAAGCAGGCTTCCCGCCGAGCAGAAGCCCGATGTGGGACTCGATCCCGGGTCTCCGGGATCATGACCTGAGCCGAAGGCAGTCACTTAACCAACTGAGCCACCCAGGCATCCCTCCAGTGCCCTTCTTTTCTGGAAAGTATTTAGTACTCTTGTAGATTTTCCTGAGTATATCAGAGAAATTAAAAATGGATTCCTAATGCAGCCCAAAGAGCTTAGCATTAATACTTCTCTGAAGCTATGTGATAATGGGGCCATCGATATAAAACCATTGAACTGTCAATTCAAAATTAATACGATAAAAGTAACAGAACCTGAATAAGATTGATTGTCTGGATTCCCTTGGTAGTTAAAGCCACTCAGATGGCTCTTTGTGGGAGGGAAGGATACATTTTAGCCCTGAGGTTTCCCGGGGAGGGTGACAACAGCCTATGATTTCATGAAACTTCATCTTAACCCTTTCCTAGATCAGAGCTCCAAATATTGTGGGTTTTATAAAGAAGCTTTATGAAGCTGTCAGGATATAATTGAGTGCTCATTGTTTAAGAAGTTGTACTTTTTGCTTTTGGTCATGTACTTTAGAAATTAGACATTTGGAATTACCACTACTACTATATTAGTGATTTAAAATCATGATCGGCATGGTAGCAGAGATGCTTTATTGTATTTAAATTAATGCATCTTGATGTTTTCTGGGAACTTGAAACTTTATCTGCCATTTTATAGAAACAAAAGGACTCCCCAAACATTTTGTCTTTGAATTTATTGTCCATTTGTTTTGAAATGTGTTTTAAAAGACTCGTGTACATCCTTAAATTCCCCAGCCTCCATTGGCAGGATAAAACCTAATGTCTACAAGTTTTAGCTTTATCATAGGCAACAAACACTCTGTGTTGTTTCTTCTGAAGTGACAAGCGTCACTTTGCTCATTTTTGAGAAAATGGCTCCCAGTCACCGAAATCCGAATAACCAATTGGTCATTCTCTGGAGTAAACATGGTGCTCCACGGTGAAAGCAGCTAGTTCAGATCATCGCTTATTTGCATGAGTGTTTTGCTTCAAGACGACCATTGTAGTCCAGTGTACAGCAGAAGTGCTCTATGTAAACTTCCCATTTCATCATGGATAATATTAAAAAGACATACATGGGGCTCAGTCATTGAATATCTGCCTTCGGCTCAGGTCATGATCCCGGCATCCCAGGATCGAGCCCTCCATCGGGCTCCCTGCTTGGCAGGAGGTCTGTTTCTCCCTCTGTCACTTCTCCTGCTTCTGTTCCCTCTCTAGCTGTGTTTCTCTGTCAAATGTTGAACTTAAATAAAATTAATACTTTTTACTCCTTCATCAAGGACATTCTTCAGGGAATTGTTTTTTGGTTGGTTTGTTGTTGGGTGGTTTTTCACCTGGAGCCTGAGGTCCTGAAGAATGTAAGAGCTGCTAGGGCCCTTTGGTCCCACTTGATTCATACAGAGCAGATGGCAGTTTCATTCACCATTGCTTTTGTATCGTCCGTGCAAATGCCAACATAGTAGAAAAGACAAATAATGTTTCAGTATTCGTATGAAAATAGTTGGATCTCACAGGTTCCTTCAGAGGGTCTGCTCTTGGAGAACTGCTGATCTAGAAGCTTGCTCAGACTAAACTCAGTTTCTTTTGGCAAGGATAGTTCATGGATGGCATGGGTACTTCCATCAAGAATTTCAGAATACCTGGATATATGCTCATCTCTCTTTTTCTCTTGTATTTGCCACTGAGGGCCATTGCCTGGATGCATTATTTCATCGGGGGTTGCAGAATGTGACATTTGATCATTCCTCTGCCATTTGCCAACTGAAATATTTCTGTAGTGAAGTGCTTCATTAATTATGTAATCCCAGCTATAATTTCTATAGGAAAAATAACAAAATTGATTTAAAATATTTGATGTGTTTCAGTCCTTGAAGTTATTATTTTTTTATGTTCAAATTCTTCCATCTTGATGTGATCCCAGTAGTTTGTTCTTTCTTTAAAAAAAAAAAAATCTGGGGCACCTGGGTGGCTCAGTGGGTTAAAGCCTCTGCTTTCAGCTCAGGTCATGATCTCAGGGTCCTGGGATTGAGGCCCGCATTGGGCTCTTTGCTCAGCGGGGAGCCTGCTTCCTCCACTCTGTCTGCCTGCCTCTCTCTGCCTACTTGTGATCTCTCTCTCTGTCAATAAATAAATAAAATCTTTAAAAGAAAAATCTGGTTTAGCGATGTCTTTTACTCCCAGGTAGTTTTTCTCATGGCTTCCTTTCTTTCTAGTATGATAAGATGTCCCAGGCTCATGTTGTACATTTCCTGCTCCAAACCTGGAAATAGCCACATTTTTTACTGAGATATTATTAGCAGAGAACATATGTAAGTTGAAGGCGTACAGTATGATGATTTGATACATGTATATATTGTGAAATGATTACCACAGTCAGTTTAGTTAATACTCATCCCCACACATAATTACCTTTATGTGTGTGTGTGTGTGTGTGTGTGTGTGAATAAGTTTTAAGATCTATTCCCTTAACAGCTCACAAGTATGTGAAACAGTATTGTTAATTATAGTCACCATGTCATACATTAGGTCACTTATTATACTCATCTTATTATTGGAAGTGTGTACCCTTTGACCAGCATCTTTCCTTTTCCCCTCCTTTCCAGCCCGTAGCAACCACCATTCTACTCTTTTGTTTTGTTTTAGTTCTTGGAAACAGCCATTTTTTTTTTTAAGATTTTATTTATTTATTTGACAGAGAGAAACACAGCTAGAGAGGGAACACAGGCAGGGGGAGTAGGAGAGGGAGAAGCAGGCTTCCCACCGAGTAGGGAGCCTGATGTAGGGCTCGATCCCGACCTGAACTGAAGGCAGTCAATTAACCAACTGAGCCACCCAGGCGCCCCGGAAACAGCCATTTTTTGAGGGAACTATCTACTTCCTTTTATTTATTTATTTATGATTTTCTTTATTTATTTGATAGAGAGAAACACAGTAGAGAGGGAACACAAGCAGGGATAGTGAGAAAGGGAGAAGCAGACTTCCTGCCAAGAGGAAGCCCGAGGTGGGGCTCAATTCTGGGACTCTGAGCTGAAGGCAGACGCTTAACAACTGAGCCACCCAGGTGCCCCTTCGCTTCCTTTTAGTGGGAAATGGTATTTAGAGACCATAGTCGGGGTACAAGGTGTGCCTGTTGGAGTTAGGTCATTTTTTTTTCGAGGCCTTTTCAGTGGATAAAACCAGAAAGTATGTTTCTTACAAATTCACGAGTTCTTACACTATTTCTAGTACAGGTTCAGTACCACAGGGCTTGTCCTATAACTCATTCCCTCATGCTAAATGTTAACTCATTCCCTCATGCTAAGCGTCTCACTTCTCAGTAGCAACAGTGTAACTCTTCATCTGTTTTATGTTGGACAACACACATGCCATCCTCAGAATCCCAATACCAACACTCCCACCCACAATAGTCACTGGAAGGAATTGAACATTGTACTGCAGTTCTCCTGGTCCTTAGGCCATATCCCAGCTGAGAAGTGGTCACATGACTGTATGTTGGTCACTTGCAATAATCTCTGTCTGTGTTGTTACGCCACAGACACAATATGCAGATAGATTTGTTGTTTGTTTTCTATTTTTAAGTATTACTTTTTATTGCTTCAGTTTATAATTATATAAACTATTTGGTTCCAAAGGTAAATCTATATAACAGAGATTATTTGGAATTTGCTTTCGTCCCTAAACCCTCTACTGTTTCTTCCCTTTTTTGTGGTTACATTTTGGTTATAGGTACTTACAAATACATGTATATTTACTCTCTTTCTTAGGTAAGCAGTTTACGCACTTTGACCTACCTTTCTGTTTTCATTTAATTATATAACCTAGAAATTATTCCATAGCATTGTATAGAGATAGTCCTCATTCCTTTTTTTCTGATGCTTATATTCTGTTGCATGGGTGAACCCTAGTTTATACAGCCAGTCCTCTATCGATAGACATTTAAGTTGTTTGCAGGAATTCGAAAGTTGATCACTTCATAAACCTATTCATAAGCAGAGAATTAAACTTTCTGTAATAGATGTCACTTTTGTAAGGCTCTCGCTTTAGCCTTTCAGTTTTGAGAAGCAACTTATATACTTCAAGCCTTTTTTATAGTTTTTTTTCATAGTTCATGTTTTTTTTTTCCTGTTTTATTAGTAACAAGTAGATTTATTCAGCGGTATCTCTGCCGCAGTTTGGTGCTGTTTATATAAACTAATTAGGCTCTAATATAGATATAACACCTGTAAATGGAAGGTGAGTAGTCAGTCTCCCGGCAAACATTATTAGACACCAGAGGTATCAGAATGTTCCTCAGTTGGTATTAACAAGTAAAGAGGTTCCTGGAGGACTGGATCTCCTAGTTGCTGTAACCAGAACCTGAAATTTCTTAAGTGTCAATCTCCTTACAACCAAAGCCAGGTTTGGTTTAGTTCCTTTAATTCTGCTAACAATTTGAAGTCAGAAAAGAAAAAAGTTTAGTATTATTTATTCTTCATCCGTTGGAAGGTTCCAGAGACTTAAAAATATTTTTAATGTAAATTAGTTTTTAGTCTAGAAAATAAGAGCTTGAAGTTTTCAGCTGAGGTGAATGTCAATTAGTTTTCTTATTCTTGACTCCACCATAGCCATGACTTTGAATTGTTCACCTAGACGTATCTTTGTTCACTCTCCTTCCTTTGAGCTTCAGAGATACTTTTCCAGTCTTCCTTCTCAGCTTCATCTCCCATTTTGTTCTCACATGGACTCTTGACGCTTCAGTAATCTATATTCCCGGGACATGCAGTGTTCAGAAGACAAGGAGATTATGCCAATTTTCTCACCCTCATCTGAAGAAAGGATCTCTTTTAGAATTCTGAAAGTAGCATTTGTTTAAATAGCCTCTTACCTTTAGAGGGAAAACCATGATGTGGAATTTTCTCATTACCTGAGGTATATTCCTTATATCATTCCTTCTCCTGAAAGGAGCACATTTATGTAAAAATAGTGATTCTCCACTGCTCAGCTGAAACAACAGAATCTAGCATCTTTTGTCTTTGATGACATGTTTACCCCCAGTAGCAGTAACTCTGAATGGAAGGCATGTCTCTTTTCCTTTCTTTGTCTTACTGCTGGCATTCAACACTGTTGTGACTGAGATTTTGAGGTGACCATGTAGGGAAAAGAGGTGTGGCGAAGAGGATTCATCAGGAGGAATGGCTGGTAGTAATTTATTGACGTGCTACCGAGAAAGACACAGCTCACTGGTATTTTGGTCGTTCTGTAAATCCAGGTTTTTAGACAGGAAAATGTTTTAATTCACTTACAGGTTGCATTGGGGTTCATTTGTAGGAACATCTGTGATGCCCATGTGTGCCTGTACGTGCGTGACCTCTTGTGGCTGAGACAGTGTGGCTGGTACTCAGCGTCACTGCTGTCGTAGGGCTCCAGTCCTGACAGCAGCACTTATGGCTGTCATTTTGGGCTGGTTTCTTTTTCTCTCTGTGCCTCAGTTTCCTCATCAGCCACGTGGAGGTATTGCTATCACCTGTTGGAGGGATTTTGTGTATACCTGAGAATTAAATGTGGCAATGCATATAAAGTGCCTTCAACATAAAGCACTTGATGGATGTGAGCTTCCTCCCCCTTCCTCTCCTTCCCCCGCCTTTCCTGAAACATTGTCCTTGGAGTAAACTACAGTAAACCCCTTTCCCACTTGATTTGGTGCTGACTTCCATTTAAAATCAGAAATACATTCCCAGAGAAAGCAGGCT
Source organism: Spilogale gracilis (assembly GCA_004023965.1). Classification (NCBI taxonomy): domain Eukaryota; kingdom Metazoa; phylum Chordata; class Mammalia; order Carnivora; family Mephitidae; genus Spilogale; species Spilogale gracilis. Next base: position 39,732 of record PITA01016544.1, read on the forward strand.
CCCAAAGAAACTGGTGGAAGGCCACCTTAAATCTGACCCGTTGGAAAGGGATCGCCCATGGTGGTCAGGGCTATCGTTTTTAGAGCTTCCCAGTGCTTGCTGGCTTTCCCTTACTTCTCTAGTCCATAGAGTTTTTCTTTGTAGCCACCCCTCATTTCATAAATAGTTAACACGGGTAACTTGTTGCTCGCACTGTTTCTGTTGCAGCACATGCTTGCTGCCAGTAGAGGCCGCCCTCCGGCTTCTCATGTGTGGAGCTCCGTCTCTGCCCCCTGGGCGGCAGCTGCATCCCCTGCCTGATGAAGCTAGTTCATGTGTGAAGTGAGTCAAGCAAATGTTCATTCATTCCCGAAGATGGGTGTATGACCCTGGCCTCAGCCAGCACTGTGAACAGGTCACTCCTCTGTTGAGTTTGCAGACTGATGGTCTGGAAAAGCACAATACCACCTGTTCTTTTTTCCCACGGGCCTAGAGGAAGGATCAAATGAAATGTAGTTTGGAGTCATTTGAATCAAGTTTATCTTTAGTACTGTGGTAGAATTCTAGCAGAGACTTACAAGACTGTATATATGTTTGTTTTGGGTTCATACACATCTTTGAATGGTAACAAATAATCCAAACGCAGGAGAAGGCTAAGGGAGTAGGTAAGCCCAGACTCGTGGTTACAGTGTTCCTATGAAGGCGGCAAGGTGAGGTTTCTTCTGCCTTTCATAGTTTGAGGATCGGAAGTCCAGAGACAGTAAAAGGCAGCTTTCCTACTTAATGCCAGAGTGAGGTGGAGAACCCAAATCCCCAGGTTGCTTCCTGTCTCTGTTAATCCTTGGGTGCTTTCTTATGTGAAAAAAAAAAAAAAACAAGACAAACCATGAGCTCCAGGTATGTACTAGGTACTTAGTTAAAGTTACAAAGCAGTAAAAGAATCCTCTTTCAAATCATGTGTTGGGGACTACAGCGATGAGAAGAATGGTTTCAGCTTTCGTGCATATTACTGGGAATTTTGTGATATTAGAGGAGTTTAGGATTGACTCATGGTTTCTTCATGCCTTTTCAGCACATACTCTAGATTGACAAGCTTCACATTTCATTGATTATTTATGCAAATACAAATATTTCTCCTTGTTGGAACGATCTCATTTTTACCTTCTTCTGCTGTTACTACTTTCTTTGTAACTGTGGGTTATACAGTAATAATGCTGTTTTTGAGGAAATTTCATGCTAACCAAAAAGGCATTATTATTTTCAGAACACTTTCACTTTGACCAAATATAACCTCTGTGAAAACAAAGGTGTCCTTTGTGGAGGAGTCGTGCTGGTCCTGGGAGATATTCGATATTCTCTCTGAGGGTCATATCTCTGATGCGGTCTACCTGTAGGTCTCATTCAGGCACCTAGTCCCCACTTTCTCCTCTCAGACTCTGTCATCTATTCAATCTTAGCTTTTCTTTAAATTTCCTTTTCTTACCATAGTGGTAGATATTGGATATTTGGAGTCATCCTCATGTTGGTTGCTCATCATCTTGTCTTTCCTTTCCTCCCACCCTCTTTGTTTATCATTATTATTGCTTTTGTGACAAGAGTACTTAACGTAAGATCTACCTTCTTGGCAAATGCTTTGGTGTACCATACAGGCGTGATGCAGTTGAGCAGATCTCTTGGAGAGTCATCTTGTCTACCTGAAGCTTTGTGCCCTTTGACTAATACCTCCTGTTTCCTCTTTGTCTTGTCATACTTTAAATTTTATCAGCAGAGACATTTGCTCTCTTAAGGTTGTAGAATTTGAGGAGAAAATGATGAAAGTAGTGGTTATTGAAGGCATGTTGTGTGTGGTCGGTCCCTGTAAATGTTTTCCCCTCTTTGTCTCTCACAGAATCCTCCCACCGTTGGTTTTATTCCCACACATTTGACAGTGAGGCTCAGAGATTCTAGGTGAATAAATGATGGCATTAGGTTTCTTAAATCCAGATTTTCTGATGACAAGACCATTGTTTTTCCGTGCATAACGCAACTTAAGTGAGAAGTGTTGTGTATGCACTGGTGGTGAGCATTTGTCTAATTCATAGGCTCCATATTTTCTTTCTCTGACATGCCCAGCACTAGCTGTGGCACATAGGTGCTCTCAACATGTTCTTTGGTTATGTTGTTTGAAACCATGGTGTGTTATTTGAAAAGCTTTCCAATCTTTTCGGGTTTCTTTGTTTTTGTTTTGTTTTGTTTTGTTGGCAATAGCCATTCATCTGTGTGTATAGGAGCATGTTAATTAGCTTCTAAATTGGATTGATGAGCAATTTTAATTTTTTGCTGCTTCTTCAGTAAGGTGTTGGTAGAAAACATTGATAGGAGCTGCAGTGTTGGGAATCCCCTAGATCCGAGTTGGATAAAGCATGAAAGGCATTTAGCCAAGTGCCTGACAATGCTACTCTCGTCTATTATTTATATGTTGGTTCCTTTCAGAGCAACAACTTCAGTGTAGTTAAAGGGAGCCTTGCACTGAGACTCAGATCTCAGCTCTGAGAGTAACTAGCCTTATGTCCTTAAGTAATCTTTCTGGGGCTCTTGTTTCTTTATCTGCTAAGTAAAGGTACGATCAAAAGTCTTCAAGGGCCCCCAGACTCTCTCAGTCTTTGTTAATCTTTAAAATGGAGATAATGCATACCTGTCGTGGGGGTAATTTGAGCCTGAAAGAGAAAGCCTATGTAAAGCATGTAAAAGATGCTGAGCATCTGCAGGGGCGGGGAGGTGCGTGGGGCTGCCCAGGAGACCTGGACTCGGTGCTGACCGTGCTGTTCATGAAATACGTAACTCTAGGCAAGTCACTTAAACCTAGGAGGACGATACTAATCATATTTATGTCAGGGTTATTGAGAAGATTAAACTAGAAAATGCTTTTAAAGTGCTTAGCAGAGTACCTGACACATAGCAGAGATTCGTTAAATCTGACTTAGGTGTGTAATGCTTAGGTGGGAGAGATGAAGCACCAAGGGAAGAGTTAAAGGTAATGACGTGGACCCAAAGCAGAGAGGTGGGGGCCAGGCCCCCAGTTTACTTCATGGTTTTGTTGAAGCAGTTCAGCGTTGCCCACTTTGAAGTGTTTATTTCGTACCTAGGATGAGCCCAATTCTGTTGTGACTTTCCTAGTCACAGGGTTTAAATATCAAACACACTGATTCAAATAGACCTTTTGTGTGTTCTCGGATCAGATTGCTTCCCTTCTGTGCCTGCCTGGAAGCTGTGAGACCTAGAGAGTTCCCACCCTGATGTTCTTTTTCAAAATAGTTTTAATCCTGATGGTGCTGTTGTTAACATAAGAAGATAGCTCGAGAGTGTGTGTGTGTGTGTGTCTAAGAGAGAAGGAGAGAGGATCAGAGGAAAAGAGAAACAGACCCACAGACACAAAGAGCCATAGCTGGGAGTTCACGCTTGTGAGTGTGCTCTGAGTACTGGTTTGCTTCGCACACGATGTAGGCACAGAAGGTGGCCAGCTGCTGGAGGAGGGGCAAACTCAGACCCCCTTTACAGATCCAGTCCCTTCCATTTGCTCTTTATTTAGGAAGATCCTATTACATATTAAATACTATTCTAGGATTTTGTAGCCTTCAGGCATGGATGTATCTTTTTTTTTTTTAAAGATTTTATTTATTTATTTGACACAGAGAGAGAGATCACAAGTAGGCAGAGAGGCTGGCAGAGAGAGAGGAGGAAGCAGGCTCCCTGTTGAGCAGACAGCCCAATGTGGGCCTTGATCCCCGGACCCTGAGATCATGAACTGAGCTGAAGGCAGAGGCTTTAACCCACTGAGCCACCCAGGTGCCCTGGATGTATTTTTTTAAAAATTTTATTTATATTCCTTTTTATAACTAAATTTCTTAAACTTTGAGATAACTGTAGGTTCACATATAGTTATAAGAAATAATATGAGGGGCGCCTGGGTGGCTCAGTTGGTTGAGCGACTGCCTTCGGCTCAGGTCATGATCCCAGAAACCCGGGATCGAGCCCCACATCGGGCTCCCTGCTCGGCGGGAGGCCTGCTTCTCCCTCTCTCACTCCCCCCTCTCGCTTGTATTCCCTCTCTCGCTGTGTTTCTCTCTGTCAAATAAATAAATAAAATCTTTAAAAAAAAAAAAGAAATAATATGTACAGGTCTTTTGTACACTACCGTTTCCGCACTGGTTGGTAATGTCTTACAAAATTAGAGTGCACTACCACAACTGGGGTATTGACATTAATACATCAAGATAAGGAACACTTCCATCACCACAAGGAGCACTCCGGTTGGCTTTGATGGGCACACCATCCACAGCGCATTTCCTAACTCTGGGGAACTGCTAATCTCTCCTCCATTTGATGTGCCTCTTTTTGGAGTTTAAAGGATCTTCAGGGAGTGGTGTTTCTTTTTTTTATTTTTATTTTTTTAAGATTTGATTTATTTATTTGACACAGAGAGAGATCATAAATAGCCAGAAAAGCAGATGGAGAAAGAGGGGGAAGCAGGCTTCCTGCCAGGCAGAAAGCCCGATGCGGGACTCGATCCCAGGACCCGAGATCATGACCTGAGCCGAAGGCAGAGGCTTAACCCTCTGAGCCACCCAGGCGCCCCCAGGTAGTGGTGTTTCAAGTAAAGTCGGGGAGTCTGCTGTCCTCTCCTGGGGGCCCCTTGTTCCCAGATAGGGCAGGACCGAGCACAAAGTCATCCTCACACACCTCACACGCTGAAGAGATGTATCATTGTACATCCTCGAGGATGTTTTCCAGCCGTGAGAGGTGCAGCTGTCGTGATAACCTACAGCCGTTCTGGGACTCACTTAAACCAGTTCCTGGCCTGAGTACAAATCTCGTGATAAAATACCATATGCCATCCATCGCATTATCTGTAGCGATTCTTCTCTGTGCCGACTTGGCCAATGAAGGCAGCCGCTGCCTAGAGGTTTGTTGCTGAGGGAGAGTCTGACAGTGGCCCTCTGAATTCAGCCCTTCGTGAGAGCGTTTTCAGAAACAATGCTTGAGTTCTTGCTGAGAGATCCCGAGGTGGGGATTTACGTACTTCATACAAGAAGGAACGTGCTGCGCATGTTTGCCCGTTTGCTCACCACCTCTCCTTCCATCTCAGTTTTGTTCCTATGGAAAATGAGGACCTCACGAAGGCCGGGTCTTTACTCCCTGACTGCTGTGCTCCAGCTCCGCCCTCCCCGTCCTCGCCCTTCCTTCTCCTTTCCCTCCCTGGGCCTGGGCTGGTGGACAAGGCTGGATGGCTCATCGCCCGGAGGAGAGCTCAGTGGGAGAGCAGAGCCTTGTCAGGCCCTGGGGCGTCCCAGTGACCTCTCGGAGCTGTGTTCGCAGGAAGGGGAGCCTCCCCGGCTGCGTTCAGAGTAGTCCCAGGCAGCAGCACTCACCCCTGGCCGCGGTTACACAGCCTGCCCTGGCCGGGTGCGCGGCCTGGGCAAGGGAGAGCCAGTGTGGCCGGGCACAGTGTTCACCACTGGAATTAGTGAAACGGGTGGGAGTGCTCCGGTTCACCACGCAGAATACCACTTCCTGTTTGCTGCTTCATAACCGGTCTGCTGAGCTTATTTTTATTACCTGTGCCATCCGCTGAAAACATTTGCTTTTGCGACCTCGGATTTAACTAATCCCAAATCATGGACCATTAGATGGCCTCCAGCTTTTTAATATTAAACATTGCTTTAATAAACATCTTTGCATGATGTGCATGGCCCCAATTAATTCCTGCAAGTAGAATGCTTGGACCAAACCGTTTATAAATTTGAAGTTATGATACATATTGTCGGATTTCCCTGTTGTTTTTGGTGTCTGAAGTGCCAGTTTGTGTTATTTATATAATTATTAATGGAATTCTTATTTTCCTAATTAATTTCAAAGTAAGGTTAAGGCCTTTTAACATATATGGTAAAGATACTTTCCCAGTTTTTTTTTTCTTTCTCCAAATTTTTATTTAAATTCCAGTTAGTTAACATACAGTGTAATACTAGTTTCGGGCATAGAATTCCGGGATTCATCACTTCCGTACAGCAGGTAGTGCTCAGCACAGGGCCCACCGTCTGTTTCTTGGTTTGCTTCTCTTTTGTTTCCCCCATGTTCATTTGTTTTCTTTCTTAAATTTCACATAGGAGTGAAAGCATATGATATTTGTCTTTCTCTGACTTATTTTCTTAGCACTGTACAGTCTGGCCCCATGCATGTGGCTGCAAGTGGCAAGATTTCAGTTTTTTGGTGGCTGAGTGATATTCCATTGTGTGTGTGTGTGTAGTACATATATATGTACATATGTGTCTGTATATACATATACATACGTGTGTGTGTGTGAGATACACATACACATACCACCTCTTCATTCATCAGTCGATGGACACTTGGTCTCTTCCCATAACTTGGCTATTGTTGATAATGTTCCTATAAACATTAGGGTACATGTAAAAAATCTGGATTTTCCCAGTTTTTAAAAACATTATGGTATCTAACTGTTCAGATATTTTAAATTTTAGTGTATTTTGATTTAGGAGCTTCTCCTTTATGGCTTCTGGAATTTTATAGCATGTTTAGCAGTTTCTTACATCCCAAGCTTATAAAAATGGTAACCCTTACTTTGTTTTAGAATGTATACTTTTGGCGGCGCCTGGGTGGCTCAGTTGGTTAAGCCACTGCCTTCGGCTCAGGTCATGATCCCGGAGACCCGGGATCGAGCCCCACATCGGGCTTCCTGCTCGGCGGGAAGCCTGCTTCTCCCTCTCTCACTCCCCCTGCTTGTGTTCCCTCTCTAGCTGTGTTTCTCCCTGTCAAATAAATAAAATCTTAAAAAAAAAAAA